>VUQG01038560.1:0-10908 GCA_015106755.1 Etia nguti
ACACAGAAACCTTAGTGGCAAACATTCCAATTTTTGCTGTTTTTTTGTCTGGTTTTTTTTTTTTTTCTTCTTTCTTCCCGCTCCTAGAAAAGTTTCAGTAAAATCTTGCTACAGCGGTTTCAAGTCTAAAAACGACTGACTGCTCAGAGCTAGCTAACTCTCATCAAAGCAGCATAAATAATTTATCTCCGTCTCCTACAGCCCGTGGCATTTAATTAGAGAGCCGCTTTTATACATTTGTTAGATAATTACTCTACTTGACGCAGATAATGATACAAAACAGCAGTGTATAAAGCAAAGAGTCTAGTTTAAGTTACAAACTAACAGGAAAATAAGAGTTAGAAAAAACAACACCCTTATTCTCTGCTTCCCCTGCTCGCGGTGATGACCTCGAATGGGCAGGCAACTTATTAGCACCTCTGATTTTCAGTAAAAGCCCTGTGGTTTCTAAATGAAGCTTTGCCTGCAGTTGGTAATTAAGCTCGCTCCGGAGAGCCTCCCGGCTTTGGAGTGGTGAAAAACGTTGTTTTTTTTCCCCTACTTAAATCCTGGAGTTCCTTGATCTCTCAAAACTGCTGCCCCGCTTGATTTGTCAACTTCACATCTACCTAGCATGCAAAATGCACCATTGAGGAAAAAGAGGGGGAAAGCATTCCAAGCCAGTCCGAGCCACTCGCTTGACCTGCTCGCAGAGAAAATCCCAGAGTTCTGTGTTCTTGTTTTTAACCTCTGCAGCTGGGAGTCAGGCAGATGTTGAATTCCTTTTCCACTGCTGCTGACTCACATCCTTGCTGTACCTCTTGTGAAGCGGACCATCTTGGATAAAGTTTCTCATGACTGTGGCATCGAGGCCGCGTATTGCCTTTGATGTGTTCAGAGCGCAGGCGCTCCACATGCTTTCCCACATTGATACTGTAACAGAGGCTGAAACCCAAAGGATTACTGGAAACAATCCATCACTTTTCAATCTCGCACGTCTTTTAACATCTGAGCAGACAGTGCAGCCCAAGGCTCGCCTTTCCTGACAATGTGAAGCTCTGGAAATGCGGTTTTGTCATGAGGGCGTGTAATAAATGTCCAAGCAGCGGTGGAAAGCAACCAACAGCTTCAAGCCATCTCTCAGAATGAGACTGGACATTAAAGATATAGAGTGTCAGTCACAGTGGACATTTTTGTTTCTGAGCTACTACTTTTATTTTTGATTCATGAGAGGCTTTTTCCCCAATTTAGACCTTAAAGAGGACCTATTTTATGTCATATATATTGTTACAATGCTGGATGCTTATATTAAACATGGCCAACGTTTTAAATAATGAGGCCAGCTGAAGCTCAGGCTTCAGACTGCAGTTTTGGCTCTCTCACTGAGCAGATATCCCTACTAAGGTTATCTCAAGCACAAAGCTCTGTCCATGTGAACAGAGGCCCACCCACTCCCTGTTAACATTTTCTTTTCTTGAGGGGCAACCAATCAGAGGAAATTTAGCTTAAAGGGAGGTGGAAGAGCGTATAAGACAAATAAGGATTATTGTGAGTCATGGAAAGCTACTTTTATAGAGAGAAAGAATAAATATGTGGAGCTTGATATGAACATAATAGGTCTCCTTTTACACCTAAGTGGAACTCCTAATGTGCACCACTTTAATGAAAACAAAATAGAGAGGTGTTGCTTTTGCAAGTGCAACATAGTGCAAGTGAAAGTGTTTAACTATTAAAGGTCTTCCAAGGAAAGCCTGGAGTAGAACACATACATCAGGCGTGAGGAGAAAATATGACCCTGCATGCACTCCCAAAAAAGTCTGCCGGCATTTCTGCCAAAAAGAAAAATTGTGGTGCCCTCTGAAAAATATATTTTGACCTTTTTTTTTTTTCCATTGCAAGTAAAAGAGTATAAAAAATAAACATTGAAAAACTAGCTTAAGCAAAATATACAGCCATGTGGAAAAAAGTGATATCCCACCGAGAGCAATGCCTTTTTAAATAGATTTTGTCAAAGAAACACTTGATCCTTGTTGATGCGGTGTACAGATAAAGACGATATACCACGACACCTGCAAAAATATCCATACATTTAATATTCTCCTGTTGCCACAGAAGCTACTGCTCCTCCCTTCAACAGAAATAACTTCTTGTAGGCGTTTTACATAATTGTTGTTCACCAGTCTCTGACATCGGCTTGCTGAAATGTCTTTATTCCTTCAGTTGTAAGACGTTTGAGCGTTTCCCTGCATACACTGCCTGCTTTAACCCCCCCCACGATATTTCAGTAGGATTCGAATCTGAGCTTTCAACAGGCTATTCCACAACCTATCATTTGATTTTTCCTAGGTTAATTTGCATAGTTTTTCATTAGGATCCATGGACTCCCATTATTTTCAGGCACTATTTAAAATGGTGCAGAATTCTTTTACATCTGTGGAATATCCTTTAACTATTTAGATAATAGCATGGCAACACTAAAAGCACAAGTATGGCACAGTCTTAGGGAATAACTTGCATGCAATCTGCAGAATCATGCTTTACCCAAACTGCGGTTAGCTTATCTCTTGACTTAAGTTTCCTCTGATAGCAAAAATATCTCTAGTCCAGAAGTTGATTGAGATACTTGAGTTTGCAGTATCATTAATAAGAAGCATCTTCCACCACTTTTTCAGTCAGCAATGAAAGGTAAATTTATCAAAGATAAAGTTTTAAAAAGGCTAATCGAATCAAACATTAGCATAAAAAGCACGAAGTTTACCGTGAGTTAGCTTGTTTTCCTGTTGCCGCTAACCTTTTTTTAAAATGTAAAAATCCAGCATCAAAGTCAGTCAGCCAAGCCCTCCTCTAGTTTACTAAAGTCTTACTAAATGAAAACTACACAGTGGCCAAATTTTTCAGTGAACAAGCGAGTAAATCTAGCTTCTGGAGGATTCTCCTCTCTCCAGTCGTAGCTGTGGTAATGAGAATGAACTTTGAAACAATAAATAAGCAGTTCTGTTCAGCCAGAGGTTTCAAAATGCATTCCAGATCAAATAAGCGTCCCCTTTTTCACTAACCTCATGATGGATGAATAACCCCTCCAACCATGTCGACTGTACACAACAAAGAGCCCTCACATTCTCTAGTCTCCAAAATACAGACTTGCATTAAACTAAAATAGCAGTTCTTTAGCGCTGGCTTCTAAAACTAATTTATATTGTCATTCAGACCAAAGCTAAACCAGAAACAGGCAACAAAATAGCTTTGGTGCTGCCTTTTCTTACCTATTAGCAATTTAAGCTAGGACTTACATAACGGACGAAAATGTTAAATGCAAAAATAAAATCATCACCTCATAAACAGAATATGTTGTGGCTGAAAAAGAAACCCAAACCTTAATTTAGTGGTTAAAAATGTGCTAATTTTAAAATGCCGCTTACGTTATTGTATTGCACTGTTAAGAGTGTTTCTGCCAAACCTGATGGACTATTTAATATTAATATCAAGTGAAATAACAGTTATTTGGTTGAGCAACCAATCTCAGAAGCAGCTGACAAATCATTTACAAGAAGAGTGTTCTCTAAAGGCTTTTCTAATTTTACACCCTTACCCGACCTGGTAATGCTAGAGAAGAATGGGCATGTTAGTCGCCATCAATTCAAAGCTTTCTTAGGTCCATGTCAGCTGTATCAGTGGATCTCGATGAATGTGACTATCTCTCACTACATAATTGCAGCAGGATTACTATTTTATCATTCCCTTTCAAGCGGAAGGCTTTCCAATTGTGGATAGTAAAATAAATCATTATCCAAAATTGCTGTGAAATAACAGATGTGGTGCAGGAGTGAGAGATTGCCCTGGCTGAGTTCCTCTCTTTCTCTCAAGCACGCACACACAAAATGGACTGTGATGGAGGTACACAGTGAGTTAAATGAGGGGAAATAATAAGGAAAGAGGAGGTTATCAGACTCTGAGCCTGGTTCATTCAGCCTCCCAGACTGCAAGTCATCACATATGCAGACTTTACTCGAGCGTCAGGGCTTTCTCTCCCTCTCTTTCTGTTAATAGACTCTATTAGGACTGGGCTTGTAGGGGAAATAGGAGTGAAATCAGAGGTCAGCGACCCTCCTTTATGTGCCTTGGCTTGAGAGGACCACAACAGCAGTCGCCACCGCTGTGCCATAATCGCCATCATCACCAGGCCCATCATCATCATTGAAGGCATCTGCTTCACTAACATTGTCGTTCCCTTTTCAATCCTCAATGTCACTGTTGTCGTCAAAAGTACCTCTCTGCTTTTCTTACTCTGCCATCCTAATGCGCCCTAATATTAATCCTCCTTCTTGGATCCCCCTCCTTAAATAATGCATATTTCCTTAAACGAACCCCCCATAGTAAATTAGATTCTGCACTTAATTACCGTCTTGCAATTAGCAAAAAGAAATGAGAGAGGATCTAAGAACATTGCTTACAACAAAATGTACCAGATTAGATTTTTTTTGGGTTTTTTTCTTCCTCCTCTGTTTTGTTTTGTATTTAAGCCCCAGAAATATGAAGAGCTAAAGCTTTTTCCAGCTTTTAACACAGATTAATTTCCGTCTAAAGCTATCAGTTCTTTTGAAAATTGAGATGCAATCCTCAGAGAGAGCCCGGCTCGCCCCGAAAGAAGCAATAGCCTCTCAAGAAATCTGACAGAGACGCAGTGTAGCAGCTAGCAGGAGGTTGCTGGAAAACCTCTGCCCGCTGATGTAACTAAGTGTGACCTTGTGGCAGAACCCAGGGTGAACCAGCGAACACGTCTCAGTCTTATGCAAAATAGCACGGGTAACTTCATTAGTACAAGTTTTCAGCGGGTGGATTAGTGTCTGACTAATAAAAATTATTTACAGAAGCCACTGGTAGGATTAACCCTGACTGATTTAAATTGTATTTTGCTTCTTTAAGTGAAATTATATCAGCAATATGATTAGTAAACACTAACTGCAGTTAGGTGTGCAGATTTACCTGCTAGTCGGCATGAATTAGCTGTAGGTACGGTGGTCCTGAGGGGTCAAACTCACTGCAACTTAAAAAAAAAAGTCAGCAAAAGCACACGAAACACAACAGAATTAAAGACCACAAAAGCTGACAAAAACAAAATTCATGGCGGAGCAGCTGCAGAGGTGACAAGCTATTAGCCGTTTAGCTAATAGCAAACAGGTACAGTATTACATGGATTGTGTGATTAAAACAGATTTTTATTCGCCCTCACCACGATCAGATGAATCCTCGCTTCTTTTACGATGTCTCAGTACAATCCTTCATTGTTTTAGCTTCTATCACTTTCTCGGTGCTTCTGCCACATTATTGTCTCCCCAAAAACACGCCCGTTGTGTTTTTTTCCCCCCATTTCTCTTGTGTTATTTAACTTCCATTGTGTTTTGTGCACTTTCACAGCATGATTGTATTTCCTAGTGTTTTCTTAAGTTGCAGTGCATTTGACCTCCCACGGCCACCACATATAGGACCCGTATTAGTCTGACGTCCTGTTATAATCTTGCTCATCATAATTTTTAGGCATCGGAAAGAGTTTCTAATGGGAAGGAACAATTTATATGGGACAAAACGGAAATTTGGGAGGAAGGCTCTAAGCTTTTCACTTCTCACTCCGCTTTAGCTCCCCGAACTAGTACAGCAGGGGGTGGACGGTGACAGTAATAGTCTCCCACCTATGGGGAGGCAGATACAATAGGCTGCAGATAGGTGCTAGGGTAGAGAATGAGGCTTGTGAAAAGCTGTAAGAACTGTGGTTCATTTGATCAGAATGTATCTGACAAAAAATAACTAATGGGTCTTTGTGCAAAATGGATCAAATCCTTATTAAGGAACTGTTAAGTCACACAGGGTGGTGTAATGCTAAAAGATTGATGAAAACTGTGTACAACCCCAGAATACAGAGAGAACATATCAAATGGTGTTGGTGTGTTTGTGAGCTATTTTATTGTTTTATTTTTGTTTTGGAATAAATCTATTCTCATTTTCAATTTGATGCCAGCCACATAATGACCAAAAGAAGTTCCAAGACAGCCAATAAAAAAGTGGAAAAGTTGTGTCATGCTATAAAGAAACACCTGGTGGAATAACCCACAACTAATTAGGTTAATTGTCAACAGGCCAGTAACACAATTTGAGCAAAAACAAAAAATGGTATCCCGGAGACACCGAGCCTTTGTGAAGTTAAGGCAGGGAGGAGGTCAACATCCTGTGGTACATTATATCCTTCAAATATTGTGAGAATTGTGAAAGTCGCTACACTGACTTGGGACAAGATCCAAAAACACCACTCTTGGCCCAAGGTCATCTAACATGGACTGAGGCAAAGTGGTAGATGGCCCTGTGGTCTGATCATTCAAAGGATGGAGTAATTGATTATTTAATTTAGGAAATTGTGGATGATTTCCCTCTCATCCAGGCTAAAGAGGAAAAAAAGCATTCTCTGCTTGTTACCAGCGCAGGATTCAAAACCCAGCGTTCATGCTGGTACGGGGCTGTGTTGCTAACTTTTTGTATTATAGATAGGTTTTCCTGGCTATGTTTTCCTGTGACAGAGCTGCCATTTAGCTGGCCTTTGTTCATTGTGAAGCTAACCTCAGCTCCTGTAAATCCTGTACACAAGTTGTCAAATAAGCTCAACAAATATCATCAATTTCCCCAAGCTGCCTGGGCTTGGGAGAAAAAAAGAGTCACTCTCATGTTCAGTTTCAGCCACTTCTAGATGGACACATCACATGACCATATCCTTCAACTCTGTGGCTTTTATGTGTTACCAATTCAGCCACTGGCTACATAAATGGAAGACCTGGCTTAACAGCTGTGTGACAAAGTTTAGTTTGCTTCCAGCAGTGTGGGTGGAGAATGACTGGCATGTTGTCCCCTCTGGACTTACCGTAGCCGTGTGTGCTCACTGCTGTGACTCTTCAGTACTACAAACCCATACAAAGCCCTATAATTGACTTGACCTGACTTGACTCCAGCTCTTGTACACACTCATTGCCTTCGGCGCTCCCCGTTCTTGCCCAAGTGTGGCCAAAATTTCAACAGATATTGAAGAGCCCACTCAGAGGCTTTAGGGCTTACCAGTACAATCTGCCAGCTTGTTAGCCTGCAGATATATTCCTGATGTCCGTGGACTTTGACAAAGCCTCTGCTTGAAGTTCGAGCGACAACTGTAACTGTCAATATCTCCATTTCATTGATTTAAAAAAACGACTTCACCTAATACTAACACAGAAACACAGCATTCAACCCAGTACGACAAGGTGGACTGTTTGTGGGCAGCTGTGGCTCGGTGGGTTGTCGGTCGGTTGGAAGGTTGTTGGTTTGATTGCAGTATCCTTGGGCACAAGACTAAACGAGCTGCTCCCGATGCATCCGTCCAAGCGCTTGCATGAACGTGTGTGAGATTGGGTGAAAGAAGCTTGTGGTAAAAAGTGCTGTGAGTACTCAGTTAAGAGGCGGAAAGTGCTATTTAAGTCCTATTCCATTGACTGTCTGGTCAAATAAAGTTTAAAGCTCAATAAGATGAGCATTACAATATAATTCTCTTGACAACTAAAGCTATAATACTGAATTATCACCCAGCTCTGAATAAAACCTTACAGCTAGATGATATGGAACAGTTTATATGTGAAAAAAGGAAAACCACAAAGCGGTCGGTTGATAAATAAACATGCACATCACTGTAAATTGGGCACAGCGCGTGTACGTGTCTGGTTGTCAACGCATGTGTGAGTTACTTTAATAGAGAGACACATAGGCTAAGTGACGGAGGAGTCTCTGGGTTCACGCTCAGTCCTCAGAAGATGCATCTCCGGCACACGAGGTAAATGAGTCCATTTGAATACAAATCCGGGTCAAACTGGGTCGCAATCATAATTGTCTCTGTAATTAGATTCAGTCTCTGAGTCTCTGGCTTGTGTCAGTCCGGCAGACAGCAGCAGTGTACTCAGGGGGGATGGACCAAAATACACTGTTAGCCTCTGGAGCCAGGGGTCGAGCGGTCAAGAAGGGGTGAGGACAGGATAGTGCACATTCACATATAATGGTCCCTGGTGTAATGGTGTTTTCGTCCATGCCCTTTTCCACTCTCATTAAGGCATTCTTGGTGGGTCGCGTTGCTTTCAGAACTATAGATGTGATGCTTTGTCGGTTTATGTACACTAATGATCCCAGTTGTTATGGTGCCATCGTGGCATTGGATGTCATTCCAAACAACTCGTTGCTATGTTGCTGCACGTAAGCACACTGACCAAAATAACTGCATTGTCACTTCTTGCTTCTGAAAGGCTCTGTTTTCAGCCCACACTTTGCCGCCGCTGACAAAGTATTTTCCTCGAACCATGCAGCCAAACCACTATCTGAAGTGCGGAGATTTCATTTACAGCAACTAAACGAGATGTCAAGCTTTATAAAAGCTGGTATGATTTTCAATTTCTCTTGCCATTATATTGGTAGTGAGCAGAGACACTTATTACTTGAAGTCAAGGTCTGAGATGCTTTGAAAAGTCCTCTTCTCTCTTCTACAGGTTAACAGTGTGCATTTGCATTAATCACCATGACAACTGCCTCCTGACTGTGTGTTATGCCTGGCAGAGAAAGAAGAAAGCAGCAGAGAGAGATGGCGATAGCCTCATGACAAGATGTATTTTAATTTCACACTATGTGAATATTTTCACTTCAAACTTGTGCTGATATGCATTCGGCTTTGCTCAAATTGCAATTATTGTGTGAAAAGATGAGGTCACACCACATTGGCTCTGTTCCTTTTCCAATCCACAAACGTCCACTTCATCTCGGTCTCAGAAATCCAGTCTAAGGAGGGGTTTTTTCCTTCCATTTATCCATTTAAACTTATCGTGTGCCGGTTTAGAGTGTATCGGGGTAAAGGCAGAGCAGTTACAGGAACTTAATGTTGTAATGTTTGTTCTTCTAAAGTCGATTACCATCTCCTTGGTCTTGGCTGTGTTCAGATGCAGGTTGCTGTTGTCACACCATTGCTTCAGATGCTGAACCTCCTCTCTGTAGGCTGAATCATTGTTGTAGTCGATAGATAATGTTAGCATTGCATTTTTTTTTTTAAATTGATAAAATAATATAATGTTTCTTAGTATTACCCAAAGTTTCAACCTTAGGTTCTAACTTAATCATTTAATCTACAATATTTAGTAACAGTAATCATATTTTTATATTATATATGAAGTGTACTCAAATAAAATCTTAATCTGGAATTAGTGTGACTATTAGTTGCAGCTTTAAATTAATATATGGAAGTAAAAAGTACAATATTTCCCTCTGAATTGTTGCGAGCTGCTGTACAACTAAACTATTGAGAAATGTGAACTAGCTATAGTTTGTGTATATAAAAGAAAGGTGCCATTGTGGAGCTTTATGTACTTAAATCGCGCTTTTCTAGTCTTACTGACTACTCAAAATACTTCAGAAAACAAGTCTAAATGAACATGTTGTACTGGAACATAGCAACTAAGGCTAAGTGCACACGTAGACGGGTATTTCTGAAAAACGATATTTTCCATTTTTGTTTTCTAAAAAAATCCTGTCCACATGTGCTGTTTTGAAAAAGTATCTCCGTCCACATGTAAACGCTAAACACGAAGTCAAACGCTGTTAAGAACACGCCAAATCCTAACCGTGTAGAAATGTTGGCCAATCAGAAGTCTAGAAGCCTGAAAGGGAAAGAGTAAACAGGGTTTTATGCAAACCTGAAGTACTTCTAAAACGTTTTTGTGTTTTTCTTGAAAGGCAGCTAATTTTGTGTTACTTTTCAAGTGCCTTCATCATTTCAAATGTTAATAACTAAAGACATTATTTTGGCTGGTGTAGACTCACAACTTAGGAATGAACAAAATGCATACAGCACACATAAATTTAATTTAAATTTCTTTTTAATTTATTCAAATCCGACATTTGGGTTGTAAGAACGTCTGTGTTGAATGTAGAAGCCACGTCTCTGAAGTTCACTCTGACGCCTCTGTCTTTCTAAATGGAGGGACAGTAACTGCGTGTGTATATGTAAGCGTGTAAAAACTGCAGACAGTCAGATTAACAGCAACAGTATTTTGTCTCTATCTGCAATTGTAGAAATTAATCTCATGTAAACACAGCGTGACGTCAAAAAAGACGCACACCTTTGACGTTGCGTGACTAAATCTCCATTTTCTTCGTCCACACCTAAACGCAAAAACTGAGTTTTCGAAAATCCCCACCCTGGCAGGAGTTTTTAAAAATCTCCATTTTCATTGATCGAAAATGCCGTTTACATGTGGACGAAAGGTGCAAATGCATAGAAAAAGTTGCATCTTCAAAAATACCCGTGTACATGTGGACGTAGCCTAAAACTGATCGAAGGAGTCAAGGATTATTATACATCTATAAAACCACACTTCTTCTGTTGTAGCAAATATTCCCTGTTTGCCATTAGAAATAATGCAGGTATAACACATTTCTTTTTCTAGAAGTAGCAAAGATTTGCACTGTATGGGCAGCATATTGTGGGTGGCTGTGGCTCAGGTGGTAGAGCAGATCAGCTACTGATTGGAAGGTTGGTGGTTCGATTCCTGGCTCCCCCAGTCTGCATGCCAAATATCCTTGGGCAAGATACTAACCCCAAATTGCCCTCCGATGTGTTCATCGGAGTGTGAATGTGTGTGAATGTTTATTAGTTGCACTTGACTTTAGAAGTGCTTGTATGAGTGGGTGTGAATGGGTGAGTGAGGCATGTTGTATACAGCGCTTTGAGTACTCCGGGAGAGTAGAAAAGCGCTATATAAGAATCAGTCCATTTACCATTACCATTTACATCACCGCACCTTGAGGTGACTGTTGTTCTGATTTGGTGCTATATAAATAAAGCTGAATTCAATTGAATTGAACTGACAAACATACTTACAAATT
>VUQG01038567.1:0-15551 GCA_015106755.1 Etia nguti
GCAGATGCCCATAGCTTAACAACACAACCGCTATAAAAATGGACCTTTTGTACCACCAGATTTTCATATACTTACATTTGAAAGTGTTTTCCTCACCCGCTTCGATCAACATGTTATCAGAAAAACGGCCCGCAATGAATCCTGGGATATAGACACCAAGGATACATCGGACCCATCCTTAAAATTCGGGGCAAAGTAGCACACATTCGGGGCAAAGTAGCACACATTTGTCGCCACATTTTGAGTACTCTTTGAATTCGGACAGCCTTTGTCGCATCGCTGTGACGTCATTGCCTCCAAATATGGCACTGAAGCATCCTTCCCCTGAATTTGGACACAGCCAACCCTGAAATTCACGGGAAAGTAGGACGCATTTATCGCCACATTTTGAGTACTCTTTAAATTCGGACAGCCTTCGTCGTGCCGCTGTGACGTCATTGCCTCCAAATACGGCATTTAAATCATCCTTCCCCTGAATTCGGACACAGCCACTGTGTGGATTTCGTTCTTTCTGATGCTGTTAGTGGTGTGGGTCCATGAGACTGTACGTTTCTGTTGTTTATCCTGTTTGTTCTTTGCTGCAGACATTATCCTCCCTTGTTTAAATCCTTGGTGCAGAACTTGTTTACTGAATGTTACTGCCGTTTACTGCGAAGAAGCCTCTGCCATGCGGCCATTAAGGGACCATCACTAATTTCTCATGTTGGCCCTTGTGTGAAGTGTCTAGTTAGGATTGATGAAAAGTAAAATTAGCATTTGTTGACACTCCCTTATGTTAGGTGAATGTTCTAAAGCAGTATTGTTTGTATTGTTGTATTACACATTTAATTCACTTTGTTCACGTAATTATTTAAGACTTTTATGTGCTTTCCCAACAGAAACCACACCATCACTTCACCACACGGCATACAGCTTTTACTACACTCTAAATCCACTCACTCACATTTTAGATGTGTAACCCGGATTCTTGTTCAATAAACGAGTGAATGACAGATACATGAGTGGAAGTGGATTCTGTGGATAAGTCATCTGTTCTTATCGGACAACCCTGTTGAGATCGCGGATCCATAGAGTCAGCACCTTATCATCCTTGTCATTCATAGTTCCGGAGGTCAAGTTCATCTCTCTTAAAGTGACATCCTCCATTACATGGTCCTTCGAGCCGGATCTGCAGTTTCACCGGGCAAGATAGCTTTCTCATCCACTCCTTGTCCCCGCCGCGATAGTCATCGACCTCATTACCTTGATGACTTTTTGGTGCAGTTGCCGAGGAGATTGCTACGACAGGCGCATGTGTCGCACAACTACTCCCCTGATGGCCATGGGCCACATCCCAACACCTCAGCCACTCCAGCTGACCAGACTCCCCAGCATGGCACCTTGGACATGGTATTATCAGCACTGAGAGAAATACAGAAAATAATAACCAGCTCAGACAGGAGGTTCAGACTCTGCTCGGTGCTATCTCTCTCCGGTCCTCAGCCCTCCAGTCGTCTTCAGCTCCCCAACCTTCTGCATTAGGCTCAAGTACCCAGGACCAGAGTCAGTCCTTGTGGACGGATGCCATGCCTCAGTCTCCTCATCCTGACCATGCCTCCAGGCCCTACCCACACACTGTACGTTCCTTTCACATACCAGAGGATGGCATACGGGATTTACCTTGGCCAGAGGCATCACTTCCACTTGATCCTCAGACCACCGAGCCATTCCCCCTCCCGCCACCTCCGGTGTCAGAGATTCCTGCTAGTGCAGCAGCCTCAGTTCCATTAAGTTGTACGTCACCGTATCAGTACAGTCAACTCCCTATGGCTGAACAGGTCAGGAACATGAACGTGAAGGATGAGTATGGCCCTGGAGCATGCTTGAAGAGGCAGGTCACCCCTGAATATGCAGAGCCATACAACTTCCAGCACCAACAACCAGAAAGCTTCCGTCAGATGGCTGGGGACCCGCCTCGGTGGCCACCAACTGATTCCAAAGACTGGAGGAAATATGGTCAGCGCAAACCTCCACCTAGTACAAAGACCGTGTACCGGGGACCAACACCACACATTCCATACTTGGCCCTTGACAATATCCTGCCTCATGATGCAATGGAACGTTTCAAGTACCAGATCCTAGTCGATCACCTCAAGTTGGAAGACGCCCTCCTGATTGCCGATTCCTACAGCAATAGCCGCTACCCATACAGCCAGACCATGTCGTCTCTGATAGAGCTGTATGGTCAGCCTCACAAACTTGCCCTGCAGCAGATCACTGACGTGTTGTCTGAGTCTCATGTACGGAGTGGTGACAGCCGAGCATTCTGTCTTTTTGCCCTGAAGGTGAGGGCTCTCGTCGGAATGTTGGAACAGCTTGGGAAAGAGGGGAGAGCGGAACTAGAGTGTGGGTCACATGTCACCAGTCTGCTGTCCAAACTGCGACACAGTCTTCGAGTCAGTTTAAGCGGTTCATCAATCCTCTTCAGACACCCATCCCAACCTTATCAGATTTGGCAGAGTGGCTTTCAAGATGATGATGTGTATTTCCATCATCCTCAGCAACCTCGAGAGCCACTTGTGGATCATGGGAAGGGTGCCAGAGCCAAGCAGAGATCAGCACCAGTGACCGCAACCGTTTTATTGGGCTACGACCCTCCTGCTAAAGGATCAGAGGCTCCGAAGCAGGCACCGCTTCCAGTTTATAAACTGGGGAAGCCAAAGAAATGCTGCCCCTTCTGTAATAATCTTCAGCACTATTTCAATCAGTGCACAGATTTCAAGAAGCTCAGTATGGAGCGGAAGTTGTCTTGGATTCAAACAGGCAAGCGGTGCTGGAGATGCGGAAGGGACCATCCAGAGGTGCAATGCTACCTGAAAGCTAGATGCCAGCAATGCAATTAGGTGCATTTGGAGGTACTCCATGAAGTTAATGCATCGCAATCCAATAGCTCTGACAGACCAGCCGAGGAAGCTGTCCAGCCTGTCACTTATTACCTTGATCCCACCTGAGGGAGCAGTTGTGTGCTACTGAAAATGGTCAGGTTGTGCCTCTATAACGGCAAAAGGAAGCTAGAGACATACGCCATCCTGGACAATGGGTCAGAGCGCACAATCCTTCTTCACTGTGCTGCCCAAGAGCTGGGACTACAGGGAATGAGGGAGGAGTTGGCGCTTCGAAACCATCCGACAAGACATGAAAACGGTTTCCTTCTCTACAGCCTTCGCCACTGACCCTCAGAAATGGTTCCGGATCCACAGAGCATTCACTGCCACTGAGCTTGGGCTCACCAAACACTCACATCCAGTTGACGCATTGCAAAGGACCTATCGTCACCTGCAAAGTTTTCCACTTCATTCATTCCACAAAGCTCAACTGTTGTTGCTGATTGGCTCCGACTACCCACATCTCCTGACTCCAATAGAGCCTGTACATCTGGGTCCCCGTGGAGGACCAGCTGCACTCAAGACACAACTTGGTTGGACTCTGCAGGGTCCAGCCAAAGTTCTTCTACATCAAGCCTCCACTCCTCAGTGTCTACTCACAAGCACCCTGACTCCCTGTGCTGAACTTCTCAGTAATGTGGCCAAGCTCTGGCAGATGGATGTTCTCCCATACCAGAATGAGAGGGTGGCTACACGTTCAAAACAGGATACTGTGGCTGTCAAGATGCTAGAAGGCCATCAGAGTGGAGGTGGATGGTATCAACCGATATGCCACCCCTTTGCTCCAGTCCTGCTTCATTCCACTAAGGACTCCGTCCTGGGTCACCTGCGAGCCACGGAGAAGCGCCTCCTGAAGGAGCCTGTACAAGCAGCCACCTATAACCGGGAGATTCAGAAGCTGGTGGACGCAGGCTATGTAAGCAAACTGACAATAGCAGATATGGAGATAGATGGCAGCACCTGGTACATACTGCACCACATGGTTCATCATAATGGGAAGGATCGCATTGTCTTCAACTGTTCATTTGTGCACAATAGTACCAGCCTGAATGAGCATCTCCTTATTGGTCCTACCTTGGGCTCGACACTCCTGGGTGTGTTACTTCGCTTCCGGGAGTATCCCATTGCGGTGAGCAGTGACTTCAATGGGATGTTTCATCAGGTTCGCTTCTTGACTCAGGACAAGCCTTTCCTCTGATTCCTCTGGAGAGATATGGATCGAACTAGGCAACCAGATGTCTATGAATGGAAGGTGTTGCCCTTCGGAACGACATGAAGTCCCTGCTGTGCCAGCTACGCTCTCCAGCGGCACGTTCTGGATCACAGCAGCCCCAGCGAAGTTACCCATCACACGGTGGAGAATTGTTTCTGCGTTGACAACCTCCAGAGCTTCACATCATTTCCTGAAGCTCAGCAACTGGTCAGCAAAATCCAGCAGTTACTACTCACCGGTGACTTCTAATTGTGACAGTGGGCTTCCAACTACCCAGAACTCATCAGTCATATGCCACCTGGATCAGTCTCAGAGAGCGGTGGACTGTGGTTCTCCCCCAATGGGACTGTACCAGAGCGGACTCTGGGCCTGCAATGGCACTGCCAGTCTGACAAACTCAGATATCACATTTGACACACCGAGTATTTGGTGGAGCCTACAATGAGCAACATCTATCGGGTTCTGACCAAGCAGTAAGATCCACTTGGCCTGCTCATTCCTTACACCACTTGAGCCAAAATACTGGTGCAGCATCTATGGAGGAAAAGGAGGGACTGGGATGACCCAAATCTGCTGCAGCTGTGGCATGCATGGGAGAGTGAATTGATTCAGCTCCCCAATGTCTCCCTGTCACGTTGTTATGTGCAGCCAGAGACAGACCTATCCCTTTGCATGCAGAGCATCAACATCTTCTCCGGTGCATCTGAGAAGGCATACGGAGCTGTGGCCTACCTGTGGACGGAAGATCATACTGGGGGAATCCAGGTGTCCTTCCTAGTCGCCCAATCTCGAGTTGCTCCCATCAGTCAACAGTCCATTCCAAGGTTGGAGCTCTGTGCTGCTCATGTGGGAGCCCAGCTTATAATGCCGTCCTCAAGAGGGAACTCACCCTTCGTATCTCCAGCATTGTCTATTGGATTGACTCCACCACAGTCCTGAACTGGCTGCAGTCCCAATCCTGCCGATATAAAGTCTTTGTGGGCTCTAGAGTCACGGAAATTCAGGAGCTAACTGAAGGGGGCCTATGGAGATATGTCAGATCAGGTGACAATCCGACCGACGACATCACTCATGGACTAATGCTCTCGCAGCTCACCACTCATCATCGGTGGTACCATGGCCCACCTTTTCTCTGGCAGACTGCATCATACTGCCCAGAGCTCCCGAACCATGTTTCCCTTGATGATTCATCAGAGCTGTGCAAGGAGAGCTTCTGTGGCAACATCACCAGAATATCTGATCCACATCTACCTGATGTTGGTTCCTTCAGTGGCTTCCAAGACTTACTGGAAGCTTATGTTCGAGTAGTCCATGGGGCGGCTGCTGACTCGACACCCATAGCAGAGGATTACAGGCAAGCAGAGCTAGCACTCCTCCGGAAGGTACAGGAAGACAGTTTCCCTGAAGATTTTGTTCGGCTCTCATCTCACAAACCGCCTTGCCTTGGCAAGTAGTCATCACTTGAAATCTCCATCCTCTTAACAGAAACAGTGGGACGGTACTTCTCTCGATTTTAGGGTTGCTGGTATTGGCAGCGGTGACATAGGAAAAACTTATGAAAAGTTCAACAAAAAATGAAAATGGAGGATAAGACACTGGATCTCTCTCTTGAACCTTGAGGCAGCTGTTACCCATTTCTCCTGAAGGTTGTATGGGAGTTTTTTCAGAATCGGATTTACCCCGTGGGCCATGTCGCGGTGTGAAAGGCCTGGGAAATGACCACTTGTCCTTGCAGCATGAAGTTCTAGCAGATCCCCCAATTCTCTCAAATGCTGGTTGCCTCTGTTCGTCAGCTTAGGAAGATCCTGAATTTTTGTTAAAAGTGCATGTTCAATGACTTCTGGTGCACCAGAACACTCCTCGAGTCTCTGCCACACCATCTGAAGACCTGAAGTGAAATTGTTTATGTACGCAGCCCTGACTCTCTTGGCCTTTGCAGCTGGTTGTGGGCCGAGCCATTTGGAAAGCAGATCTAGCTCTTCTTGAGGTGTTACATCCAGTGGATGACTACCGCTTACAGGTGTGGGTGTCCATACCTTGGACTGAGGATGGCGAAACGGATTATTATATGCTGGATGTCCTCCATAACTCTAGCTGCAAGACTCTTTCTTTGGGCTCAAAGCACAGAAGAATGGCAAAGGTGTGGCAGGGCTGTTGTGGATGCTCACTTTTTTTGTGCAGATGCTTCCTAAGCTTGAGCCTTAGCTAATGCTGCTGCAGCCTTTTGCTCATGCTCTGTCGACAGCAGTAGATGATGATGTAAGCTGGCTGGAGCGTAAAAAAGAGCTGGACACTCTTGATCTTGTTTCCGGTGTTCCTTTCTTTTACAGAACTCACTACGACTTATGAGAATGTTGCGTTTTACTATTCTGCCCTTCCTGTATATTAATACGCAGTTTGACAGATAGATAAAGAGTTCTTGAAAAGGAGAGGCAAAAGTTTCCAGTTGCAGTTGTGGGGTCTATTTGTCTCTCTAATGAAGGCACTGTAAAACTACAAACATAACAAAAAAGTATATTACAACATATATTTGGAACATAATATATTTCTCGTATTACACGGTATAGACAGACACTAGTAATTCAAATTACAGCTTGCATAACCAAGAGAAATAAGTGAAAAAATATTGAGTGTTCATCCTGCTAGCATAATGCTAACATATAATGGAATTTCCTTTTGACCCGCTAACATAATTAGCATTGACAGTGCAACTACATGCTAGCTTCAAATATGAGAGTCTACAGAAGCATTTCACATTACGTTTTTGACATAGACTCAGAATATACTCATACTTACAGGCATATATTTCTCATGCTCCAGCATAACCAACTTTGGGACTAGTAATTTGTGTGCTGATAGATGTTCCAAGTGGTTTAGATCAGTTGGTTTCAAACATTTGCACTAGGTAAACCAAATACCCAACTAAATTTTCAAGATACTCAAGACAAATCAGGAGGGATGTTTTGTTTTCAAAGGGAGAAATATGCTCTCCTTCAAGTCCCTGTCAGTACTCTTGCTGCATCATTTTGGGTAAACTGATGGCTTTTCAGGGAGTTTTTAAGACAGGTTGATAATAACGAATTACAGTAGACTAGCCTAGAAGTAATGCATGAACTAGTTTTCCAGCTTCACTCTGAGAGAGGATGACAGGACACAGATTTGGCCTTAGCATGGAACCTTGTGTAACTCCATAATTAACCTTAACTTAAAACTTACAACCAGAAAATTGAAGCTAATTTCACCTGTCACTAAACATAACCTCGGTGTGGTAGAGTGTAAGTTTAAAATGTACTTCTGTTGCACATGTGATCCCACTAAACAATGATGCCATATTGTACTGACTGCAACAGGGTAAGAAAGAAAAACTACTGTAGGAAATCTGATTTACGTAAAGTTGCGTTTTGGTATCACAAACTGAATTATGGTTTAATTATAGGTCAAAATTGGGAAGCATTTACAAATTACACATTTGGAGGCATTTAAAGTTGCTTCACGTTTTATCCATGCTTACCTGTAAAACTGAGTGTTTTGTGTATTTGTCATGATTAAAGTCTTTTATCAGATTATTTGACATACACAGCATTAATAGATTTTAGAAAAATGAAAATGAAGCACCCACAGAAAAAAGTAACTGTCTTCATTTTTCAGATAAGGAGCTTCTTTTTCTTTTGCTCAGGTCGATTTCTTTGCTGTGGAGCTGTTGGATGGCAGCCTGTACCTGCTGCTGGATATGGGCTCCGGGACTATCAAGGTTAAGGCCACCCAGACAAAGGTGAATGATGGGGCCTGGTATCATGTCGACATCCAGAGGGATGGACGCTCAGGTCAGTGAGGCTAGATGTATGGGTTATACAGATCTACTGGATTATAAATACTATATATATATATATATATATATATATATAGTATTTATAATATATATATATATATATATATATATATATATATATATATAATGTAAAATGTAAAATTAAAATATCAGAATCAGAAAGAATTTGTTACTCCAGTAGTATGCCTTTATAATGAAAGGCAAAATCAATAGAAATTGGTGGCACATCTCATAAGATCAAAGAGTAGGAGCACTATGATGAAATTTGCAAATTTCTCTGCAGGCACCATCTCTGTAAACAGCAGAAGGACTCCGTTCACAGCCAGTGGTGAGAGTGAGATTCTGGACCTGGAGGGTGACATGTATTTGGGGGGGCTTCCAACTGACCGCACCAACCTCATCCTGCCCACGGAGCTCTGGACAGCAATGCTCAACTATGGCTATGTGGGCTGTATTCGTGACCTTTTCATTGACGGTCGAAGCAAGGACATCCGTCAGATTGCTGAGGCACAAAATGGGGCTGGCATTAAACCATCATGCAATAAACAACCGGGCAAGCAGTGTGAGAGCTACCCATGTAAGAACCGAGGAGTCTGCAAAGAAGGCTGGAATCGATTCATCTGTGACTGCACTGGTACTGGCTACTGGTCACGCACCTGTGAGAGAGGTAAGTGTGGATGTTTAGATGTGCACACGTTCAGTCCTCTTCCAAAAACCTTACATACTCATACTATCTCTAATACTGCTATCTGAAGAGATAGAGGTACCTGAAGCAGCATAAGCGGGACAATCGTTGTGACAGCTATAAAGGAAATACTGATTGCAAGATTTGCAAGCTGGTAGATTGGTAGATTCATACCATTCCTTTTGATAAATCAATTACCTTAATAGATGTCTTACTAGGCTGGACCTGAAACCAGGCACAGCTTTACTTTCAGCAACGTAAGCAGGACTGAGTCCAGCTGAGTTTGACTTGAGTATTTCCATCTTTTGACTCACACCTGTACTGTATGACATATTTTAGTAGTAGAAGTATTAAATAGATGAGAAAATAAAATGACATTTAATCTAAATTAGGTCACATAAAACCAGAAAGAGAAACAAGAGGGATTTACTTTAATATTTCCATAAGAATTTGCAGTAGTCTTACCGATATACCATCAAGAAAAATTCATTCATTTTACCAGTAAAGAGGACAACAGTCAGATAAACATCTTAATATGAAAACTTTGTTACATCTAAACTGAATATAGCCCAAAGAGATTTATACCATTTAGCAGCTTTGAGCCTAGCATAAACGAACAACATGCTTATTGAATTCCAAGAGGAATCTTTAATATCCATATTGGTGTAATTACTGTATATTTATTTATTTAAACTGAATTAGTTATCATTTGATGGAGGATGTTCCACTAACTTGGGGCTTTCCCCTTCTCCTTATCTCTTGCCTTGCTTCTTTTTGTGTGTGACAGACTGTTAAAATTCTTGTGACAGAAAAGGCAATTAGCAATATTCAACTTTTATTCAGACAATATTCTATTGCCCTTCTGACCAGTTTCCATCATGGTGTTCAGACAGTCTAATAAAGACAAATTGGAGATGAAAACTAATTTCCACATCCCTAGCCAAATTGCTTGAACTGCTTTGTAGCATATCAATTAACAGTGTTCTGATTATATCTTTAGGTATAGAAGCCCTTGCAGGACATCAGTGTGGAGTGTATATGCCTTGAATTATGTTTCAAATGATGATTGCTGTGAAATTTTAGCATAATATATTAAATACTTTTCTAGATATTTTTAAGGGCCACTCAAATATAACATACACAAAGGTTTTTCAGTTCTTCAACTCGTTTTATTTCTATAGCACCAAATCAAAAGATCAGTCGCCTCAAGGCACTTTATAGGGTAAGGTAAAGACCTTTAGTAATACCCCTTTAACAAAGCATTTGGCAACAATGGAACGGAAAAACTCTTTTAACAGGAAGAAACCTCCGGCAGAACCAGCTAAGGGACCAGCAGCGCATCTGCCGTGACTGGTTGGGGGTGAGGGAAGAGAGACGGGAGAAGATGGGATCATAGGAAGCCCCCAACAGCCTAGAGCTATTGCAGTGTAGCTAAGGGAGGATTCAGCATCACCTGATCGAGAGCTAACTATATGCTTTATCAAAAAGGAAAGTATTTAGCCTAATCTTGAAAGTAAAGAGGGTGCCTGTCTCCCAAATCCAAACTAGAAGCTGGTTCTATAGAAGAGCTCTCAAAGCTTAAACCTCTGCATCCCATTTTACTTTTAAATATCATAGGAACCACCAGTTAGCCAGAAGTCTGAGAGCAAAGTACTCTATTGGGGTGATATGGTTCTGTGACATCTTTAACATAAGATGGGAATGGATTATTAAAGACCTTTTATGTGAGTAAAAGCTTTCTCTGGATTTAACAGTGAGTAACATAGTAAAAGAATTCACAGCCTTTGCCACAACACTCAAAACTGAACTCAGGTTCATCTGATCACTGATCATCTGTTGCATGTTTCTAAAACTTGATTGGAATCCATCTATGGAAAATTCAGTTGATTGGACATGATTTGGAAAGGTACTAACCTGTCTATAAGGTCCCATATTTGAATAGTTGCAATGCACATTAGAGCACAAACCAAGTCATGAAGCCCCAGGAATTGTGTGTAAACCTCTGAGAAGGGCAGAGATCTTGGAAAGTGTACAGAAAAATTTAAATGAGTCCCCATCATCTGTACATAAAAGAAACCATCAGTGGTATTCCTAGTGTCATGGTGGTGCTGTGTGACAGGCAGGATGAGAAGCTAAACACAGGACTTAAAACACAACAGGATAAACTCAAAGAGGCAGCTTTATTGCTGTGAAAAATCCAAAAGAAACATACAAGTGAAACAAAACCCTAAAACTGAAAACAAGAAACAAAGAACTAAGAAATGAAAAACTAGGAAACTTGGAACAGACTCTGAAATAACCAGGGGAATGAAGAGCATACACAGCAGCATGGAACGAAGCAACAACAGGCAGAGGACTAAATACAGAGAGGATAACAAGGGGATGGGAAAACTGGAGGGAAACACAGCTGCAAATTATCAGACAAAACGAGACAGGGAGGAAGCAAAACTGAATACACTAAACACAGGACAAGAGACTATCAACATAAAACAGGAAACGTGAGACACACACTCGGACGTGGACTGACAGAACAGAAAGAGAGACACGACTGGGAGACAGAACTTAACATACATGATAGATATGTCAGACTGACAGGGAGGCACAAAAGGGAACAAACTAAATGAACAAGAACCTAAGAACTAGAAACTAAAATGAAACTAAATGCCACATGAGAGGATAAGAATCATAGAAACACTGGGTCATAGACCTAGTACCATGACACCTAGAGCTGGCCATCGAGCTAATATGAGCGAGGTATAATATGAGGTTAAAACTGTGAAGAAGTGGACCAAGGAATCGAAGAAGGAATTACAAGCCTGCTTCAACTGTACCGATTGGAGTTGTTTTTGAAGCTGCAACCACCAACCTGAACTCACAGACTATGACATCATGCATCACTTTTTGTGAGTACTTGTGTGTGCAGACCAAGATCTTTTGCACAAACAGTAATAAACTATGGTTTACTCCAAATCTGACGAAGCTGCATCAGACCGAGGAAAAGGCCTACAGCAGTGAGGACTGGGCCCTGTACAAGCAGGCCAGAAACAAGCTAAGCAAGGAGATCAGGGTAGCTAAGAGGAGCTACAGTGAGAAGCTAAAAAACTGCTTTTCAACAAATGACCCTGCATAAGTTCAGAGAGGCCTGCACAACACCAGCTACAAGAGTCCATCTCCCAACCCTGAAGTGAAATCCCGGTTAGCTAATGACCTTAGCACTTTTTACTGCAGATTTGAAAGACAACCATTCACACCTCCCATCTGCTTGCCCTCACCTCACACCTAGACAAAAATACCTGCAGCCCTCACCTCCTTCTCCTCTGACCCCCTGCCTACACTAAGGATTTGTGAGGAAGATGTGTGCATGCTCTTCCAAAGACAGAAGACCAGGAAAGCTCTGGGATCTGACAGTGTGTCCCCCTCCTGCCTGAAAGTCTGGAGCTGTTTGAACTGCCCTCCTGCTCCACCATCATCCTGCTCCCAAAAAAGTCCGCTATCACAGGATTAAATGACTACAGACCCGTCACCCTGACGTCTGTGGTCATAAAGTCCTAAAAGACTGGTGTTAAGCTACCTGAAGAACATTGCAGACACCCTTCAGAACCCCCTGCCATTTGCATACTGGGCAAACAGGTCATCCAAGGATGCAGCCAATATTGGATTGCACTACGTCTAGCATTAATTTATCAATCTGGAACATACGCAAGGATACTGTTGGTGGACTTCAGCTTGGCCTTCAATCCCAGACATCCTGCACCGGAAGCTCACACAGCATACTGTGCCCAGCTCCATCTATCAGTGGATCACCAGGTTCCTGATGAGGAACATCACATCCCACACACAGGCAATCAGCACTGGTATCCCCCAGGGGTGCCTTCTTTCCCCACTGCTGTATGTAATGATATGATTACAATTACATCAAAATGTCATTCGGACTAGAGAAGTGTACTCTGATGTTAACAAAGAGAAGGTATTCAAACTGAGGGGATTGTGCTACAAGGAACCAATATTGCAGACATTGAGGACAGCTAGAAGTACCTAGGAATCCCACAGGCAAATGGGAATCATGAGGCCACTAGAAAGTTGAAACCACCAAATACTAGCAGACAGTAAGGGAGGTTCTGAGGAGTCAGCTGAATTGGAAGAACAAGATCCGGGCAATCAACAACTAAGCCCTGCTGCTCGTCAGTTACCCTGGTGGGATAATAAGCTGGCCAAAGGAGGAGAGAGAAGCCACTGACACGAAGACAAGAAAGTGCCTTACCATGTATAGAGGGTTTCGCTCCAAATCCTGAGACTGTACACCAAATGGAGGTAAGGAGGCAGAGGACGAGTGAGTGTCAGAACCACTATCCAGGATGAAAGAGCCAAGATCCATGAGTAAATCATCAAGCTGGCAGCAACAGATAGTGTGCTTAGTGAATATCTCAGGCAGCAATAACCTGAGAAAGAAGAGGAACCATTATAGAAGGACGGGTCCCTGCACAGGATGTACCAACGGCAGATAGAAGTGGCTGATATAGAGAAATCTTACCATTTCCTGGACAAAGCTGGACTAAAAGATAGCACAGAGCCACTTATCATGGCAGCACAGGAACAAGCTCTAAGCACAAGAGCCACAAAGGCTTGGGTCTACCACACTATGCAAGACCAGTCAGTCCAGCACATAACAGTAGGGTGCAAGATCCTAGCAAGCAGGGCATACATGAAGGGCCATAAACAAGTGGCAGGCAAAGTATACAGGAACATCCCAAAAAGTTGATTCTGTTCATCTGGACGTAGCGTTTTCAGTGGGAGAAACGTTTCGTCACTCATCCAAGTGACTTTTTCAGTCTCAGCTGACTGCAGGTTTCCTCAACCTTATAAACACACCTTAGGACACTGACTGAAACTAGCCCACCGAATGAACAATGGTCTGTGAGGTCAGATCCTTGATCATTAATATGCAAATTGTCATGACCATTGATCAACAACCGATGATCAAAGACCATTGATCAATGATCAATGGCCATTGATCACTGGCCATGAGTACCATTCAACTGATCATAAGACCAGTTGTCTGTATGATCAACTCTGTCACCTACAACATCTCAAAGTGTCTGGCTTCGGTCATCAACCAGTTGGTAGGCAACTCTGAACACCAAATCCCAAACACCTTCCACCTATTTCACATACAAGGGTCAGTACTAAAGGCAGAAACATGGGTGTGCCATGGGTTCTCTAGTTCAACCCATTGTGGCAACTTGTACATGGAAGAAGTGGAAAAGAGGGCTTTGCTATCCTACCCTGGAACACCACCAGGTCATTTGTTCAGGTATGTGGATGACACATTGGTGAAAATTAAAATCTCAGGACCTACCACAATTCACTAATCACATTAACTTGGTGGACCAACACATCAAATTCACCAGGGACGTTATGAAAAGTGGCAGGTTAGCCTTCTTAGACTGCGAGATTTCCATCAGTAATGGGGGACATTTAAAAGCTGATGTGTACTGTAAACCTACGCACACGGATCAGTATTTAAGGTTTGACTCTCATCATCCACTGGAACACAAACTGGGTGTCATCAGGACGCTACATCACAGAGCGAACACCATCCCCACAGACACAGCAGCCAGGGAAGCAGAAGAACATCACATCAAGAAGGCCCTGAGTAAATGTGGTTATCCCAGCTGGACTTTTGTCAAAGCTGGGAAGGCGCCAAAAGAAAGCTCCAGCCAATCCAGGAGAGAAGGACAACCGCTGCCTAAGCGAAAACCCTTATTGATCCCGTTTGTGTCAGGAGTATTGAAACAGCTGAGACGCATTTTCTCTAAACACTGAGTCTCTGTGGATTTTAAACCCCACAACACGCTGCGCCAAAAACTGGTCCACCCCAAGGATCGGGTCCCCCGACACAAACAGAGTATTGTAGTGTACGCTGTTAAGTGCCAGGAGGATTGCCATGATTTATACATTGGGGAAACCAAACAACACAGAAGAGCTACTTTGTCAGACCAGGAGTCCGCAGTCTATTTATACCTACAGGCCAGTGGACCAGTAATGAGGATGTACACATCCTGGACAGGGAGGAACGCTGTCAAGGAAGCCATTTACGTGAAAAGGGAACCATCTCTGAATTGATGAGGGGGCTTCAGGCTACATCTTTCACCATCTTACAATGCTGTGATTGCAGCCATTCCCCAACTCTTTGTGAATGGCGCTCATGGCCATTCATCACACCTTAAGTCTTAGTAACAGGACCGCAGGGAACCTCAAGTTCCCAGGCCTCTCCCAGACCCAAGCTTGAAGGATAAAGACCGCCCTGCAGGGTGGTCTATATTGTACAGGGTGGGCCATTTATATGGATACACCGTAATAACATGGGATTGGTTGGTGATATCAAAGTCCTGTTTGTGGCACATTAGTATATGTGAGGGGGCAAACTCCTCAAGATGGGTGGTGACCATGGTGGCCAGTTAGAAGTCGGCCATCTTGGATACAACTTTTGTTTTTTCAATAGGAAGAGGGCCATGTGACACATCAAACTTATTGGTAATGTCACAAGAAAAACAATGGTGTGCTTGGTTTCAACGTAACTTTATTCTTTCATGAGTTATTTACAAGTTTCTCTTTGTTCACAGCCATTGACATGTCGAAGAGGTTAACACGTGAGGAGCGGATCGAAATTGTGTTGATATCTGGTGAACGCAGTAACCGGGTCATTGCAGCAGATTTCAATGCAAGACACCCTACGAGACCACCCATCTCCCATGCTACAGTTAGCAAACTGCTTACTAAGTTTCGTGAAACTGGTTCAGTGTTGGATTTGCCAAAATGTGGACGCAAGAAAACTGTCACTAATGAAGAAACATCAGTGGCTGTCCTAGCTTCATTCAGCAAGAGCCCACAGCGTAGCAC
>VUQG01038574.1:0-14142 GCA_015106755.1 Etia nguti
AGCTGTAATGCTCCAACAATCCATCAAGCGGTGCGGCTTCGTAGCTTACCGAAGTCGTACTAAAACATTTTGACAGATTTTTGAGCGCCGTGTACCACATAAAATCAGTTCGCGGTCAGTAAGCACAACCAGAATTCATACATAAGGCACACTTGAGAAAATGAAAGAATTTTAAGTGCGCCTGCTAGTTCGAAAAATACGGTACTGAAAAAGTTCTTGTGCTTAAAGTGCCTCAGTGAGCTGAAATTTAAACTTAAAATATCTCAAGAAATATAAAATAAAAAGAAAGTCAAAGTTAAAAGTGCCTCAAAGGCTTCGAACTGAACATGTCAATATCTGAACATCTTACCTTGGGCATGTGCATCTGAGAGATTCCGCCCTTGACTATCTCTGATTGGTTTAGGCCACGATATGTGCATAAAGTGTGTCTGCTGTTGACCACACGGAGACTTTCAGAGTTGCGGAGACTTCTTTTTTATACTCGAACAGCTGGTCGCACCGGTGCGACCTAGGAACATTGGCACATTGCCGGAATGTCCAGGTGTTGCTGTGCGCTATTGGATTATTGTGGGAATTCCCTACATCATTTCCCCTTTCTTGCGCGTCTGTGCAGAGACACACGCGTGACACACAAATCGATCGAACAGCAGCAGAGCGGAGTCGGTGCTGCAGCGCTTCAGCGGCGCGTTCAGCTACTCTAAGCAGCACATTCATGATTGGTTTAGGCCACGATATGTGCATAATGTTGTCTGCTGTTGGCCATACGGAGACTTTCAGAGTTGCGGAGACCTTTTTTTTTTACTCGAACTACTGGTCGCACCGGTGCGACCTAGGATTTTTTTAGTCGCACCATCGAGAAATTAGGTCGAAATTGGTCGCACTCTAGAGCCCTGTGATGAATAGTTATGAATATTTATGAAATACAAATGGCACAGGTGAGCTAAAAAAAACCTTCTTGTAACCACTTATGCTTTGTATTCTAGGATGTGATAAGGTACTACAGACAAAGGTCTGTACAGGTTAGCAGCTAGCCCTGAAATGAACATAAATTATATGGTTTGTAGTGATGCAAAGAAGCTAAATCATGTGAAAAAGCTAGTTTACAAAGTTTACAAACTCATCAACTGATTCGGACCACACCAAAATCTCTTTTAATACACTATTTTTATTGTAAAAGAGCTATTTGAAAATATGGCCTTTCTAAATAAGACATGTGACAAGACCCAATGCACACACAGGCAGTGTTGTAGGGAGAGCCTCCTGTTCGAGGCATCTGTCTGCAGAAGGAAAGGTAGGGAAAAGATATCGGGTGAGATTGGACAAGGGGCTGGTCATCTTCCCAAAGCCGGGCACGAACCGGTGGTAATGACCTGCTTCATCTCTTTTTTGGTCATGGGATGCAGGCTGGATCCAATGGCTGTAGTTCTCTGTAGTTTCTCCCTCTATGGACGCACCTGCCCACCTCCCAGGTGGTATCCAAGTCCTGTACCTCCCTCCATCCAACTTCTTCGGGTTGGCTGTGAGCCGCACATGCAGGACGGCAGGACCATGGCCACCCACTGCACAAACTCTGTTCAAGTGTTGCTATGGATGGCAGCAGCACATGCAGCATACGGATGCAACACCTGCTCCACCTGGAAGTGTGATAAAAGAGGTACAGTAGCCCTTGGTTAAATCCAGTGTTGTGAGAAAAAAAAAGCGGTCCCTAACCGGTCCAGGGCATAAGCATCCAACTGTGACACCTCATTCACCTTGTCAACACAGAACTGTATAGACACATCTGTCTTCACCGCAAGAACAATGGGGCGAAACCATTCTTCTATTACTCCCCTCTCCAGCATAGCAGCCAATTCCTTCTGAACTGTTTGCCTTTTATGTTCAGGTAACCTATGGGGATGTGAACACACCCTTACGCCAGGGTGCTCTAAAAGCGAGGTACGACTGGTCAAGCGGGAGAACACATTAGCAGTATAGCAACTTCAATTCAGTTCAATTCAATTTTATTTATATAGCGCCAAATCAAAACAACAGTTGCCTCAAGGCGCTTTATATTGTATAGTAGATCGTACAATAATAGATACAGAGAAAACCCAACAATCATATGACCCCCTATGAGCAAGCACTTTGGCGACAGTGGGAAGGAAAAACTCCCTTTTAACAGGAAGAAACCTCCGGCAGAACCAGGATCAGGGAGGGGCGGCCATCTGCTGGGACCGGTTGGGGTGAGAGAAGGAAAACAGGATAAAGACATGCTGTGGAAGAGAGACAGAGATTAATAACAGGTATGATTCAATGCAGAGAGGTCTATTAACACAAACACTTCCTCTCTCTGGGCCTGTGTAAGATGGTTAACACAACGGAGGGAGGCGGGAATAGTGGAATTTGGCACCTCCAGGCCCAACTCATCTCATTCCTTCACTGGACTCACCAGAGAAGCGGTTTCAGCCTCTCTTTGCTTTTCAGAGGTTGCGGCGATATACCTGTATGGCGCCACCCCAGTCTGACATCTCCACTTCATAGTCAACGTCTCCCACTTGCCATGTGACCACGAAGAGTCCTCGCCAGTTGGCAAGTAACTTTGACCTACAAGAAGGGAGCAATACAAGCACCTTGTCTCTCATTGAGAATTGCCTGAGTCTAGCCTCTGCTGTACAGCTGCTGCTGACATTCCTGGGCCTGGAGCAAATTTTTCCCTGATAACCTCCCCAATGTGTGCAGCTTTGCTCTCAGGTCCAGGATGTATTAAACTTAATTCTAAGCTGGGCTTGGACCTTCCTCCCAGTTTGCTTTAATCAGGTCCAGCACCCCCCATGGCTTCCTGCCAAAAAGCAACGCTAAGGAAGAAAAACCTGTGGAGGCCTGGGGCACCTGCAAACAACAGATGGTCTATCCTGTGATCCCAATTGCATTTATCCTAGTGAATTAACTTACGAATCATAGACTTTAAAGTCTTATTGAGCTGCTTCACCAACCTATCAGTCTGAGGGTGGTAGACACTGGTCCAAACAGATTTAATGCCCAGTAACTCTTACAGTTCTTTCAATGTGCGAAATATGAACGACGTGCCCTGGTCAGTCAGAATCTGTTTCGGGATCCCAACTTGGAAGATCATCTGAAACAGCACCTGTGCCACACTCTTTGCAGAAATGGTGTGCAGCGGCACTGCTTTGAGATATCGAGTTGCATAATCCACTAGAACTAATACAAAGCGATATCCACGTGCACTCCCGTGAAATGGCCTGATGAGGTCCATGCCAATGTGCTCAAACAGGACCTTCATTAATGGTAACAGGCACAATAGCGCTTTTGGAATGTCTGCCTGGTTCACCAGCTGACACTTCCGGCAGGAAGCACACCATCGACGCACATTTTGGTGGATGCCCAGCCAATAAAATCGGGCCATTATTCGCTCAAGAGTTTTGTCATATCCCATATTCTCCGCTATGGGGTTATAACGTGCTACCTGAAAAATCATTTCCCTCCAGCTTTTTGGCACCAGCAACTGTGTGTTCCTCTTCCATGCGGGTATCATGACTCACTCAATACAGTCTGTATCTAATCAACACAAAATGTGGCTATGTCAGGGTGTACCAATTGACCATCAATTTTCATCACTTGGTCAAATGCTGAGCATAGTGTCATCAAGACTGCTCTAGTGGCAAATGTCCCATGGAGTGAATTATTGGAGTGGCGGTGCCTCCCAACAAGGCCCCACTGTCTCCTCCTCCCAAGAGTCAGTGTCGGATGACTGCACGTCACCGCTGAGCACAGCACAGACACTACACGTCCCGATCAGTCAGTGAACGCATCCCCAACCACTGCCCCAACAGGTTATTAAACCCTGGCCAATCTGTCCCGGAATTAAGGGATGCATCAGGTGGGAACAAATGGTGTCGGAGGGCCCACCTCCATCAGCGGGCACTCCAGATGCAGGTGTCCAAGCCCCCTGCACTTATAGCACTCCTGCCTCAGTGTTTGGGTGGCTCCCTGAGAGTCAGAGGCTCTTAGTGGCTGGAACATGCAGAAAAACAGCAGAGAGAGAGTTAGTGTCCTGTGGTGGAAGCAGCTGCTAGGCGACCAGCTCAGCTAGAGTGTAGGTGGGGAAACTCCTCCTTGGGGCAGAGACCAGCCAATTCTCCACCGCTGGCTCCACGTGCCCCATTGCATCTGGCCGCAGTATCAGGTCATCTTCGGGCAGCAGACTGCCACCTCTAGGTTCGGCAGCCGATGGTAGCGGACCCACACATCTGTCCTCCTGGGGAGCCCATCCATAGATTGCTCGAGGACCAAGTCTGCTTCCTGCTGTGCCTCCTCTCCCGATGGCCCAGGCTGTGGCTACCTTGCCACAGCCTTATGAAGCCAATGAGCGAATGCGATGATCTTCTGGGAGAAGCCCAGAATTGCCTTGGAGATCTCTGCAAAACACCCTTGTGATGCTGGCTGCAGGCTTAGTGCTGCTGACTGGGCCTCACCTGACAGAAGTGGCAATAACCACAGCGACCACTCCATTGGAATCCAATGGCATGCTTCCGCTGTTATCTGGAAAATCTCCAGGAACACCTGGGGATCATCCTCCAGTGCAGCGTCACCTTTGGGCTCAGGGAGAGCAACGGCAGAGCTGAAGAGGATCCAGAGAAAGCAACCAGCTGCTCTAGAACCTGCATCTGCGCCAGCAGCTGGGTTGAGTGCGCTGGCAGTGGCTCCAAGATGTCTGCTTGGGTTTCAGGACCACTGTGACAAGGACCCGACGCATACACAGGCAGCGCTGCAGGGAGCGTGTCCATTTACTTACAGTAACGATCACACAATCACACACATTCTGCGACTTTGCAGTCGGTGTGTCTGAACAGCTTTGTTCAGCTCCGACCTGCTCTGTTCCAAGCTAGCTACTAGAACAGAGCGCACATGATTACACAATCAGTCCCAGCTGCTCTGCCAGCCTCCTGGCACGGCCCCCCAACTGCACCACCCCTCCTCTGCAGCAGAGCCGCAGACCACACCCCTGCCACAAACCATTATTACCACATTTCTTGAAACTTTTAATTTTCTCTGTTTCTGTCTCTGTTCTAAAGTAACATTGTATCACAGTTTTCTAGAGCAGTAATTATAAGTAATTTCCTCTTCCAGGCCTAATAAGCCTCTAAAATTACAGCGAAATTGACACAGCGGGCCAGTGTCAAAAAAAAGAAAAAAAGAGTTGACTTTTTCTACTTTCCTATCCTTTTTGTCCCCACCAACAGTGTTCTTTCTTAGAGTCAGTCACTTGACTCTCTTTCCCCGTGCTTTTGCTTGATGTGAGAGAAATCTAATTTGCCTCAAGACACCGGGCCCTTTAGTTTTTCTGCGCTCAGTGAAGCAAGAATGGAGCAACATCCACAGACAGTGGCTTATTCGATAAACCTAAATGTGTGGTGAAATCCTTCCATCTAAAGATTTCAAACCTGGGCTGTGATTGAATAATCAATTTTACACAGGAAATTTTCTAACTAAGTAACAGGACTCAGGAAGGACCTGATAGTGATAGTGTATGCATGGCAGCCATAATAATAATTGCTGCTTGAATGATCTAAATACTTGATTCAGCTCCTGCTTTATTACCTCCTTGGGCATAGGAGTCACTGGACCATCCTTTCTGAAAGCAAAAAAGATAAAGCAATGCACCATTATACCATAACCTGCTGATATGTTTTAATCCTTCAATGTGAGACTATGCTAAACCCACAGGTGAATGCTAAACATTATGTGGTTGTCATAAAATTGCTTCTCACTGCCTGAAGAACATAGAGATATTAAATACATTCTTTAGCACTTGATCCCTTTTATATAACTAGCATAAATCAACATGGCAAGAACATGTGGAGTAAAAGTATCTAAGATGAGCCTTTTGCATTTGTATTTACAACATTGTAGTTTTCAACACAGTGGAACCATGTAAACAACATTCAGCATTACAATATGAAGCTGTCATGTTTAGGCTTAAATTTTACTCAGTGACCAGACCCACAAACTATCAGCAATTTTTAACTGTTTATTGAAAATCAGCTGAGTGTTTACAGAGGATGGCTTTTCAACCAGGGGCTCTGCCTAATAAGAGAAATGGTGTTAAAAGCGACCAAGGTGAGTTTAACATATTACAGATTTGTTTGTAATGTTTGTAATTTGCTTCCACTGTCTTAGTTGTTGGTTTCTCAAACAGAGGTTTTGGAGGGATACACAGCAGGGAGGTGGAAATCCAGTGGTGGAGAGTGGGCAGCCAGGTGGATAGGAGGTAAGTCCTTTCCTGTGTAAGTACTAATAGTGACTGACTGGAGCAGGCAAGAGTGGGTAGAGGTGCTTGCAACACTCCTCAGGGAAGCAGGGATCCAGATGAACACGTTTACAGGGGAGGCTCGAAACAGGTTGCTCAGAAGTAGACAAACTTCTGGGTACAGAATGAAGAGCACAAAAACTAGCAGGTAACAAAGACAGTCTGATTACTATGATACTGCCCAACCTTCTGGTGGAGGACAGCAACACCACCCAACCTTTAAATACCGACAGCTTCAACTCTGAACAGGTGAGCAAAGGAGAGCCCACAGCTGGGCCATCAAGGCAGAGCCAGCCCACAACTGCACCTGCGACTTAAAGAGACTAAAGAAAGAGAGACAGAGGAAGAGAAAGGAAAAAAAGAAGAAGCAAACCCAACCAGCACCATAAACAGAAGCAGCTGAGTGTAAGTGTAGTGTAGTGTGGCGTTACTGGGTTACTGGTTGTCTTTTCCTCAGTACTTATGAATTCTGCTTCACAAGAGAAGACAAGGGGGGAGCTGAGATCTGGTACAAAAACACAATACAGAGGCATACTCACTTTCTCTGCATTATGTACTTCTAAGGGAATAGTACTGCATTTTTTATATATTCATTTTGTTTTTTGTTTTGGGTTTTTTTTCTTAAATGTACTTTAAGAAGTTTGTAGTGCATTAAAATGAGATAAAGGTACTATTATGTAGGAGTAGGTAGTGGATGGTTGACAGGTATTGATTTGTAAATAACTGGACATGAATAACTTGTGCATATTATATAATATCATACTACAGTAAATTTCTAACTTCCTAGGTAGCTCATTCTCTCTCTCCTAACAGTACTTTCTTATATAAAACATTTTGGGGTCAACTTGAAAGAAAGGCACGTGTGATATTTAAAAGTGATGTCAGAAGTAAAATGTTACCTGATATTTGAATGCAGAACGGTATTGTGATATTCAGAATCCCCATATACCTGTATCATTTCTTTATTCATTTCCCACTTGAATTGGGCGGGGAAGGGGGTTACTTATTTTTTCTTCTTGCAAAAATATATTTACAGTTTTAATAAAATGACAAGCTCAACATCTGAAAAAGAACATTTCAGAGCGTCACTATATTTCTGTTATTTAGGCACAGCGTCTCTACAAACTCATCAAGACAATCTGAGCAGCTGGCTATCTCTACCTCTGCACACCATACCATTTTGTTGTGGCAGTGAAAAGAAAGTCTTTCAATAGCACATGATGTGAGTGACAGTTATCATTTTGCCATTTTAGTTTTCATGATGGCCGAAGTGTGACGGTCTAACACCCCCTTATTTTTCAAGAAAATATGAAGCAATTTCACAGCAGGGTGACGCCAGCAGAAAAAGCAGACAGACACAAAGCAACAATGACACGATCACCACCTATCACATCCTCTTTCCTTTAACTGAGTCTTCACATTTTTTCCTGCCTTACAACTTTACTTCACTACTGAGGAGTAAATAATTTAATAATTACGACCAGAATTGTGCTGCTCAGAGAAGCAAATTCCCCAACCATCTTCTCCCTCCCCAAAACACCTAAATAGTATTGTGTGTTTTTAATATTTTTTAAATAGTTCTAATTAGAAGTCAGGGAGGTCTGAGCATTATCCAGACAATACAAATGAATTTCAATTCACCTCCATTGCACCTAGGTGGTGATAGATGTGCAGCATATCTGAGAACCAGGGTATGAAGAAAATGAACTGTGTACATGACTAGAAGAATAATTTTTCTTTAAAAAGCAAGCAGACAGTAATATTGTGTAATAACCTTTATATTTAAAAAGTGAGATTTTTCTCATTAGCTGTCACTGATATTTATTTATTAGCAATACATTCATTTATTTACATGTGTACCCATTCAGATGGGACTGACATTACGCAGGGAAGTTCAACTGGACCCTGGTAATTAAACGTACAAATTACAAGATATGACCTGTAATAGACATTTACACTAAGAAGATTAAACTAAAGTGGGAAAAAAAATTCAATGTAAACATCCATATAGCAATTACAGAATAAAAGACACTTTAAGAACTTGACTATAAAAATCACATTTTAGTTTTTTTCACACCAATGAGTTTATTACAAAACCTCTAGTCTACCTATTTTACAGTTTGAGCATTAAAAGTGCTCAAACTGGCAGCGTTAAAAGTGCTGCAACTTGGAGCTAATGTAAATATATCCATCCCAGTGTTGGTTCAGGCTGATCTTTGGCACATGTGATAGGCTGTTTTGTAATTTGGGGCACTCTATATAAACTGCTTTAGTCTGACCATAGTTTCTGCACATGTGCAAGACACTTTGCAACCCAGCTCCACCACAGCTCCTGCTTTCATGCTGTGTCTGACCTAGTCAGTGCTGTCTGCTCCGTGCTTGGGGTCTTGCTGCTGTTTTCCATGCAGATGAAAGGATGGGGAGGTAACAGAAAAAAGCCCTACTGCCAAAATATATATATTAGAGGCAAAAATGTGTACCTTCTTTTGACTATTAAGGTCCTGGCTGACATATAAGGAACAAAATGGAATAAAATAAACAGCCAACCTGTACCAACCTAGTGACAATTGCGTTAATCCAACTTTCTAGCATGTGATGTCTTGCTAATTTGTCATTTTTGATTTGTGGCATCTACAACAGATTAAAGAAAAAAGAGGAACATTCACAAACATTACAATGTTCAATGTACAATGTCCTTCCCACTGTCGCCAAAGTGCTTGCTCATAGAGGGTCATATGATTGTTGGGTTTTCTCTGTATCTATTATTGTACGATCTACTACACAATATAAAGCGCCTTGAGGCGACTGTTGTTGTGATTTGGCGCTATATAAATAAAATTGAATTGAATTGAATTCAATGAGATAATTTGCAAATTAAGCCAAAGAGCATAATTTGGCAACAACAAGTATTCGGGCATCCTTCACTGGAAAAAAATTTAAGAAAAAAGTGGAAACACCTCTGGAGAACAGCTGGTGTAGTCCCCTGAAAACAACACCAGTTATTGATGTTTGTAGGGATGATTCACCTGTGTTTACTAGTTTGGTTGATGTGGGGCGTTGGTGTGTGGACCAGCTGGTGGGTTATGGTCCAACAAAACAGAAAGTCCAGTGAGGTTTTAAATGGGGCTTTAAAGAATCTTAAACCACTTAACATTCCACCTAACCATAACTCAGCAATGAAGCACTTTGCTGTGTCAAGTCATTACTGGATGTTTATTAAATGTCTGTGAAAGTTCTCATTGTAGTCCAATGAGCGTGGAAAGAAAAGCATCTGGACTTCTTTAAGTTTCTTGAAGACGTTTTCACCTCTGATCTGAGAAGCTTCTTCAATTCTAAGAGCAATTGGTGGAGAGTCCTAAATTTTAAGCCCTATGGGAGTGTCCCCCCAGAGAGGGTCATGGACCTCCTATCGATCCTGTACCTATTCACACAAGCCAAGGTGTGAAAACGGGTGTTGGTCATAATCAGGCAAGGTTTCGGGTGAACCCATTGCAATAGAGTGGGGCTAGGTTTCACAATGGGTTTACCCGAAACCTTGCCTGATTGTGACCAACACCTATAGGGCTTAAAATCTAGGACTCTCCACCAATTGCTCTTAGAACTGAAGAAGCTTCTCGGATGAGAGGTGAAACGTCTTCAAGAAACTTGAAAGTCCAGACGCTTTTCTTTCCAAGCTCCTTAGACATGCTCATGAAATATGTTTTAGCTCTGGCCTGAGATTATGATAATATCCTATGAACAGTATCAATAACTATTTCAGCTCAGTTATCCTGGCTGATGGTGTGATTCACCTCATACAGTTCTGTTTGAGTTTAGAGTACAGTGGTGTGTCTGTGTATGTATGTGTTGTTTGTTGCATTGCATGGGGCTTTTACAGACCAGAAAAAAACGGCTGTGTTTTGAAGGCCCTAACTTTAATTCAGAGCCCATTTTCAGTCCATTATCCCGGGCCACTGGGGAGGCAGCAGCAAATTAGAACTATCTCTACTCCACTGACTTCATCATTAAAATTAAAATGGCAAATGCTGCACCCCACCTGTCATGCACACACTCACACATACTGACCAGAGTGCAACACACTACACAGAGTTGCAAACATGTTTGGAGATGTATGCGACACACCAGAAACACCCCTGACATGTATCAAGCACATAAGTTACTACAAATTGACATCATTTAAAAACACACTTGTGCAAAATGGATGCCTATCAAAAAACACTCACACCGACTGCATGGAGGTAATGAGGGGATGGAAAGTGTCCTGTCACACCCAACCAATTCTAGTATTGCTGGCCCAGTGGGATAGTGTATTAACTACCGCTAGGAGCACTCTGCTGATGCATGTGTGTGTGTGTGGGTCCAGATGTGACATGTGTGACAGTCCCATTTACGCAGTGGGGGCTGCCTTTGATACCTCGGCTAATGTAAGAAGTAAGAATGGCTGGTCATTTAGTTGATATAGCTTTACAGCCTGCCTCTGCACTGTGGTCCAAACAAGATCAATAGAGGAGAACAGAGGAGAGCCATAGAGTGAGAAAAGAGGAGAGGAAGCGAATAGATGTACTAATATCGCTGCTTCAAGGCCTTGCCTGTGGTAATTACAGCCGTAAAACTCGATAATTACACTGCTTTCTCTGTAAACAGCACCGACTACGCTGCTGTGTGTGATGACTGGCTGGAAACCTGCGCGCATACTGTATGCTTTGGTTTACATTTTACATGCCTTCTCTGCAAAAACTGTTGGGGGATTCATTTGAAAGAGCAAATTGTACATCTACTTAATTTAAATTAATCAGTTCAGAGAACCACATCAGTATGTACACACAGGTTTGCATGCTATGTGCGTCTGCAGGCATCAGGTAAAAGGCATTGACTTCCCGCTAATGCTCTGAAAAAAGGCTGTCGGGAGGGACCCTGGCGTGAAACGAGGAAGCGAGTGTTTTCCTCACGGTTCACAGAGGAGTCAAAAAGAGAGGGAGGCATGGAAATGAAATGAATTGGAGTGGGAGCGAGGGAGGCAGGTGGGATGAGGGAAGCAGACACGAATAGATAGCATTCAGCTGTGCCCCCTTCTAGAGTCACAACTGACTTGATGCCAAATGGCCATGAAGCTTTCAGAATGTCTTCCCTTTTCTCCACACTTAAAGACAATGATTAGAAACATGCATGACTGCAAATACATTAAAGGGAAAGTGAGTCAGAAAAGCAGTCTGATTATGTGGGTGAGACTTCATTCTCATATACATGTTAAGATTGGTGCATGTTAAAGTTTTATTTTCATAGCATAGTTTGTAACAACTGTGTTAAAGTGCTTTATATTGTAAGGTAAAGTCTACAGTTCAGGACAGTGAACCCAAACCGATGAGCAAAAGCTTGGCAAAAGCAGGAAAGAAGAGCTCACTTTTAACAGGAAGAAGACACAGAAGTTGATGTTTGCCATCTTTGTTTTGGGTCCAAGATGACCAGTTGTAGCCATCTGGTAACAATCAGTTACATAGCATGCGTTTGCTAGCAGGGTGCTGCAGTCATGGAAGATGGCAACCTGTCTGCAAACACTCACCAACTACTTGCAAAGTGATAGTCAAACTTTGAGAGATGTGATGCAAACTGGAAGAATGTTGCCATTGAAAGACCTTTTTAAAATGCATTGGTTTCAGCTGAAAGACAAAAGTTTTACTTTGAAAATGGCATTCTCCATTTCTGGTTTGCATTGCACTTTTGTGTTTGAAGAGTGTTTGCAGACAAGTCAGCATATTCCATAGGAACTGCACAGGAGCTATACTACTATGTTCAGCTAGTGACCAAAGCAATCACAAAGATGTTTTGAGTGAAACACCCTTATTGAAACTTATTTCACCCAGCGACAGTAAGCAACCTTCAGTAACCACTCGCCAACTCACTGGAGAATACACAGCGACCAGAAGTTACCAGTGGACTGCTGACTGGTTGTTACATCCCTCAGAAGATATTGGTTTTTTCCTTGTGAAATAATGCCCTGTGTTTTGTCTAGGCTACACCTCCTCTGTCCTGATTGGGTGCTGCTGCCTGAATCAAGTCAATCATCAATCAGCAGATCCCTATATAATGTTTGCGGAGCTGTGTTTCTGGGCCTTCTGGCCATTTTGACTGCCATACTTGGTGCAGGCTTACATGCCTTTGATTTGTATTTTTAGTCTTACATCTCTGTAGGGGAGAGCTGCCGTTGTTTTGTGATCCCTCATTTTCTCCTGGTTATGTGCTGGTTAGATAGGTTATCTTTGCAGGTTTTATATTTTGTTTTCTTTGGAGTTAGGTAAGTTCCCTTTTTTTCTATTAGGTATGTTTTGCTAAGGGGTTAGCTCTCCCTACAGTTAAATGTCAGTCTGAAACAGAGCTTTAAACTAGCAGAAAATAAACCTTTAACAAATGCCATCTTGACTACTCTTTCACTATTTTAACATTATGTTATTCCCTCCTAACCCCAAGACTAGCCAGGGGATGTAACACTGTTCATTTATCCTGTCTGATTTAACCTGTGTGTGTGAAGTGTGACACAGCAAGAACACACAAACCATGGTGGGAAGAGTAGTCTTCAACTAATTCTTTGTATAAGTTATTTAAGATGAATATTAAAAATAATAATATGTATTTTTTAAAATTCCCCTCTAGCCCCTGTGGGCGGTCTATCCTTCAAGCTCGGGTCCTCTACCAGAGGCCTGGGAGCTTGAGGGTCCCGTGCAGTATCTTAGCTCTTCCTAGGACTGCGCTCTTCTGGACAGAGATCTATGATGTTGTTCCTGGGATCTGCTGGAGCCACTCGCCTAGCTTGGGAGTCACCTCACCTAGTGCTCCGAATACCATTGGGACCACTGTTACCTTCACCCTCCACATCTTCTCGAGCTCTTCTCTGAGCCCTTGGTATTTCTCAAGCTTCTCATGTTACTTCTTCCTGATGTTGCTGTCATTTGGAACTGCTACATCTACCACTACAGCCGTCTTCTTCTGTTTGTCTACCACCACTATGTCTGGTTGGTTAGCCACCACCATTTTGTCCGCCTGTATCTGGAAGTCCCACAGGATCTTAGCTCGGTCATTCTCCACCACCCTAGGGGGCGTCTCCCATCTTGACTAGGGACTACCAGCACAGATGTTTCTGTATACTATGCTGGCCACTTGGTTATGGCGTTTCATGTATGCCCTGCCTGCTAGCATCTTGCACCCTGCTGTTATGTGCTCGACTGTCTCAGGGGCAACTTTAAACAGCCTGCACCTGGGGTCTCATCCTGGACTGTGGTGCTGACACTCACCAGTCCCCGACCTCCTTCCTTCCGCTTAACATACAGCCTCAGGGTGCTGGACTTGGGGTGAAACCCTCCATGCATGGTCAGGAGCTTCCTGGTCTTGATGTCAGTGGCTTCTATCTCCTCCTTTGGCCAACTTATTACCCCAGCAGGGTACCTGATCACGGGCAGGGCGTAGGTGTTGATAGCCCGGTTCTTGTTCTTACCATTCAACTGACTCCTCAGAACTTGCCTGACCCTCTGCAGGTACCTGGTGGTTGCAGCTTTCCTAGCGGCCTCTTCATGGTTCCCATTTGCCTGTGGGATCCCCAGGTACTTGTAACTGTCCTCTATGTTGCCAATGCTGCCTTCTGGTAGTTCGATCCCCTCAGTTCTGACTACCTTCCCTCTCTTTGTTACCATCCGACTACACTTCTCCAGTCCGAACGACATTCCGATGTCATTGCTGTATATCCTGGTGGTGTGAATCGATGTCTTGTTCACTCTTGGCATACAGCTTGATGTCATCCATGTAGAGGAGGTGGCTGACAACCTCTCCATTGCGTAGTCGGTATC
>VUQG01038585.1:0-28567 GCA_015106755.1 Etia nguti
TGTGTATGCTGTTGTATTGACAATAAAACTATACTGTGTATGCTGTTGTATTGACAATAAACTTCACAATAAAACTGTATTGACAACAAACTTTAATCTTGAATCTTGAAAGGGTCTCCAGTATGAAGAGTTGGACAGCACCAGGCCCCGACATGGTTCACACCTACTGGCTGAAGAAGATGAGCGCACTCCATGATCATCTGGCAGTACAAATGAATCAGCTGCTAGTCGATGAGAAACACCCGGAATGGCTAACCGAAGGCCGGAAAGTCCTGATCCCCAAGGACCCCCAGAAGGGACCAGTCCCTTCTAACTACCAGCCAATAACCTGCCTCAGTACCACATGGAAGCTCCTGTCAGGCATCGAAGCAGCTATAGATAAACAGGAACATGGCTCAATACATGAGTGGGCCACAGAAAGGTATTGGTAAGAATACCAGTGGAGTAGAACACCAGCTACTGGTAGACAGGCCACTTGCCCGAGACTATAAGACTAGGCTGACCAACGTGTGCACTGCCTGGATTGATTACAAGAAGGCCTATGACTTGATGCCCCACACCTGGATCCTGGAATACCTAGAACTGTACAAGATCAACAAGACCTTAAGAGCCTTCATCAGAAACTCAATGAGGATGTGGCGTACAACACTAGAGGCCAACTTCAAGCCAATAGCACAAGTCACCATCAAGTGCGGGATATACCAAGGAGATGCTCTGTTCCCACTACTGTTCTACATAGGCCTGAATCCTCTCAGTGAGATCACTGACAAGACTTGCTACAGATACCGACTACGGAATGGAGTAATTGTCAGCCACCTCCTCTACATGGATGACATCAAGCTGTATGCCAAGAGTGAACAAGACATCGATTCACTGATCCACACCACGAGGATATACAGCAACGACACTGGAATGTCGTTCGGACTGGAGAAGTGTAGTCGGATGATAAAAAAAGGGAAAGTAGTCGGAACGGAGGGGATCAAACTACCAGAAGGCAACATTGCCTTCTGGTAGTTCATTGTCTGCTATGTCACATTATCTGGTTCAATATTATATATACTCAGGGATAAATTTAAATAGATTTGTCAGCCATCAAGCCATGTTATACACTTGATAACACAAGGAACATGTGAAATCCTTTACAGTGGTAGAAAAGCATGATCCTACAGTACTCTGACTGCAGAACTCAGAAGTCTACAGTTTTCAGCAACCTATTCGAGATACAGATACAAAAAGCTGTGCAAACGCCAGCATCAGGACACATGAAGAGTTTTTAAAAAAATCCTCAAATGCACAATTCTGTGTGTTTGTTTTTATTTTTTATTTTTTATGACACTGAACAACAAACAAGAGATGAAGATTAAGAATTGAAGGAACATTTGATTCTCTTGGAATATTTAAGGTTACCTTTGAACTAACAGAAGGCCTGGAGCAAGTGTGTGCGTCCATGTGTGGCAGTGTGTGCACATGAATGTGTGTATGTACATGCATACATGCATGACAACAATGCAATACTTTGTCATGTAGACATGCATGCACAGTTTCATGCATACAATTAGTGCCCTGATTTTCTGCATATAAAACCCTAGTTAAACATCAGAGAAACCTCAAAATGTGGGGAAATAACAACAGGTTATTTATTGAATTACGAAGCATCAGACAACGCACATAATCATGGAGCCTCAGGTGGGTATAATGTATGATGTCAAGCCTTTTTCTTTGAATGAAGCAATGAATTTCTAACAGCTCTAACACATTTTATTTTCATAAAATTGTTTAAGACTCACAATAAAAAGCAGGATGATTTGCTTATTCCTGGCTCCAGTGAACAAGACTGAAGCTTAAACCCTCATGTAGTTCTTCATCATTTTCTTCCAAAAATTCTTTCACTGACGTACTTGTTGTGCAGCGATTCTTGTTTTTCTTGGTGTTTTGGAGGGAGCAGGACGGCTGCACTTCCAGGGGAAGGTATTTTTAACCGGTGTGGCTGTACTGTAAACACCAGCCTCTCTGTGTGTTCTCACTCCAAGATTTAAACACAACGGCCGACAGCAGGCTCCCAGCAGCACAGAAGGCAATGAAATACAGTGTGCAAGACAAAAAAGCACAGAAAGAGGGAGGGAAGGAGAGCACTGGAAAGCATAATATTGTTTCAAATATTTTCCCAATTTCGACCCAACGGTCATAAGAAATCTCAGCAGCGTGGGGGAATGTTGCAAAAGTGGACTAATGTAAAAAATGTGAGTGAATCACATCAGCGGTAGTTATTCAGCAGCAGCATATGCTAGGGTAATCTGATTTTTTTCACATTTCATGGTTTAATTTGATAATCTTATGGTTCAAAATCATTTGTTAGACTAAAAATCACTGCCATGTTTCCAACTTGGATCAGGCCTAGTGAACTGGGGTGGACTCCCCTGTTAACACATTACTTCAGATTGGCTGAACAGACCACAGACTCGTTGACCTTCAACTGCACTGCTGCCACAACTGCAGGGACAATCTACTGCAGAGCTGCAGTAGATTATCAATGACAAAAACTGCTGTAACAAACATGGGCTGGAATCTTTTGTTAGACATGTAAGTGAATATTTTGTGGGTTCTTTTTCAAAAAAATGCAGTTTAGAATCAATGCAACCTAAAACATCACTTTAGTCTTGTCACAGTGTTTTAAAGAGTCACCTCTCTCGGTCTTTGTTACTGGAAGAAGTGCTCATCCTGTTTGTTAGTATCCGCACCCCTTTCTCTTCCAGATATGGAGTTCGGCACACAACGAGTCAGACCACCCAATGACTAGAACACATTCAGACACCCTGCAGAACCGATCTCAGCCAACCTCCCTCCCCTCTACTGGAACAAGCTGGCCTCCCTCTCATTCCCTCTGTTTTCTCTGTTGTTTCAGCAGTGTCAGAGCCACTTGAGGGGTTGAGTGAGAACTGAGTGAAAGCCGGAAAGCCAAAAAGAGCATGCCTTGACCGCTGACATCCAGGCAGAACCTGCCAGGGTTTGTCAGAGGTTAAGTAGGCCAGTGCACAACTAATAAATCTTTAAACTGTAAAAAAAAATCAAATGACTTGAAGACAAAGTTTTCCTTTACATTAAAATAAGGATTAGAGTTGACACATTTAATGGTGACAATGCATATTAAACCCAGTTTAAAGTAACTGTTGTATAAGGCTAATTTTAATCTGTTGTCTGCCATGGAAGAAACTGATGTGAAAGTGCAAAATGCATATGTGCTGCACACGAAACATCAACTTAAAACACACACACACACACAAAAAAAACATCAGTGGCTCGATTGCTTTACAGATGATTGGCATGCTACTGAAACCTACTGCACACAGACATGAGCCAAAAACTGAAGATGAGAGAGGGAATGGTAGAAAACTGAAGAAGAAGAAGACAAGAGAAAGCGACAGCATCAGGGCCACCCAGAAAAAAAGGGAGGTTTGTTTACATTCTGCTCACTCAAACTCACCGGACTCTGACCTTATTCCCTAAAGCATTCTGTCTTACTTTCACACTTGGAACCCACCCATATTATTGCTTAGAGGTTTATCAGGTCAGAGCACGAGAGTAGACACATCAAACAAGAAAAATATACAACAGAACCTGATTATTAGCTGTGTAAAGCAAACACACTGAGGATCAACAGGATGTTTTTTTGTTCTTTAAGTGGGTGCGTGTGTCTGGTGCTCTTTTGCACTTCCGACAAACACTTACATCCTAGTATAACACAACTAACATCACAGGACAGCAAAAATAGCAGTGTGCAAGAGTCACCGCTTGTATGTACAATTAGCTGCATTTCTAAGATAAAGACACCCTCACACCCCTATTCAGTGTGACTATTCACTAAGAGAGCGCATGGCAGAGTAGCAAAATTTCAGCTTTAAGGTAACAGGTACTTAAAGTTGTCTGCTAACAAACAAATTCAAGTGAAAGCAAAGCATAAAGGCATGAACAGGCATAGCTTTAGACCCACATATTTCTTCAAGGATGAATAAACACAAATCCCATCAGTGTTATTTATTTTTCACCCTACCATAGAATCAATAACAAGAGTGTGATGCAATTTACAGCACTACCTCAAAAAGAACTGCAAAATACCAGCTAAATAAGTCCCTGGGCTGTGTGATTTGGACAGCTGCCAAAACTCTAGATGTACAAGATAATTCCCTATCAGTGGTACCAAAGCTGACACTTCATTAAGGCTCAGTTGACTCGCATAAACTCTTCACTGAACCCATTCATCTAGCAGTGCCATAGCCAAGGATTGATGTGAACTGTCGGCAGAGAGTACAACAGGAAGAGCAAACGTCTTGCTGTATTCTAATCTTCGTTGTGGAGGGTTATATGGAAGTTGTTGACAGCCCAAAACTATAGATTCACATGGGAGATATATGAAGAGGTAAGGTGTTGCACAACACTGCTAAAAACACACAAGGTTTGCACTGCCGCCTGCTTGCATTTGTGAGAACTGTAACTAACTTTAGCTAAGGTAACCTGGGAATTCATAGCAATACAAGCAGTGAAAGTACTTCAGAAAGAAAGGTGATGAGCTGATCGCCTGATGCAATCAGAATCTGTTTCAGTAGACAGCACTTTCTGCCACTCACAGCAAATGTCTTTCAGGTTCTCACTTTTGCCAAGTTAGCTGTAAAAAGCCCACCTACAGTATCATCTACAGTAAATCTAACTTAATTTCTGGTATCTGTAATATATGTACAAGTAGTTATACTAATTGTTCAATTAGTAGCAAAATCAGAAGTTCAGAAACACAGTGGAAAGTAACACACACACATACTGTACGCACAGACTTGCAGACGCAGCTTGTGGACACTCCTATGAAATTAGGTGTAGTCTATTGTGTTGTAGATCCATGGGGGATTATCCATCTCACAATAAATGCAGACTGAATTAATACAGCTGACATTGGCCACAACAGAAACTGGATGAACTAAAATTAACCTTGTCTGAGAAGTTTAATTGTGCCCTTTACACGCCATTAGACACCCAAGTAACAGCCTGCAACACTTTTGTGCACTGCTTATCACAGATGGAGCGTGAGTGCGGCGGTCTTTCTCTGCCATAGCTACAAAGTACGTTCAGCTTTGGACTCGGCCTATGATTTGTTTTTAGAGGAGCTTGTATTAAGATTCACTTGGACTTCCTTCTTGGCTGTCAAAACCAGTACTGCAGCACTTACTGTGTTTAATACTTACATAAAATATTTATTTTTCTTACACTTTTGTCATGGTCATTCTGCTCGAGGAGTAACAATGCCAATGGGATATGCTGGGTTAGAGACTCTTGGGTTCACGATTGTGCTTTCACACTGACATGCAACACAGGTTGTTATTAATGTTTCATTAACATTTATTAAGCAGACAAGTGGAATTTTCCACCACAGGCAGCTGAAATCTTAAACATCGAAAAAATACTTTTGTCTTTGGGAAACGCCAATCATGTTAGGAGGTGCTTAATCCCAGGCAAACAAGCTAACACATGCTGGCACCATTGTATATATGGAGGTGGGGGCTGCATGTGCACAAACAAGCATGCGCGTTACACATGTGCACGCGCATACATAGACCTGTGCTTGATCCTGATTGATAAGAGGACTCCAAATTAAACAGGGGGTGTTGGTTGATGTGAAGGAATAATGACAGCATTTACTCCACCTTCTCTCCATTTTTTTCCCTCTGGAAGTCCTGAAAGTAAAGCTCTTTAGTGACTACACAACACAATTAGACAGACTAATTACCCCCTCCATACCACCCATTCCTTACACATACTGACAGGCTGGGGCAGGCCAGTGATTTCTGCCTGCCTACAGGCTTCTCAGCGACAGGGACTATAATATCGTGCGCTGATTGCACTTATTTTCAGGCAATTTAGCTGATGCTCTGTCCATTAGTCGCTCAAGTCCTACAAACCTCTAGTGATATGAAGGATGAGGGTCAGAACTGCAGTGCACTAGCAACAAATCTGTCACAGCTGACCTTGTTGTTTATGGAATGCTGAATAAATTAAATAAGGAACAGGAAAAGAACATGTGCAAATATAAAAAGAAAGATGTAGGAAATCTAGAGAAATTTCCAAAGCATAAAAAGAAATGGACATTGGCACAAGTCAAATCAACTTCTAAATTCATCTTCTTCAAACTCCAGTCAAAAACAAACAGTCACTTATTGGAGCAAGCAGGAGTCTAGCTGTGTTAATGAGCTGAAAGTCAAGCTGAAGTTGCCAGTTCAGAAGCAGGTTAATGATGAAACACCCCCCTCCCTACCCCTTTCACAGTCACCCTGCAGGCGACTTCAACTCAATCACAGACCCACTGGGAGGATTTAAAGGCAGAAGGAGCACTGACCCCTGCTTTAATGCCTTTTGCCCACATTTCTTCGAGATCACAAGGAACATCAGTAGTTTTGTTCAGTATCAGAGAAAAAAAAAATTCACACTTAAGAAGTCACTTTTTTGTCTGTCAGGAAATCTTGTAGCGGTAAAAAGAATCAATAGCCGGTGCAGGGAGGGTGAGAGATCAACTGGCCAAACAGGAAAGTTTCACTTTGCGCTCACACAGCTCTGGATGTGGGATGGGCTGAGGCTCTGCTTGAAACTATTTGGCGGGGAGTTTTGAAAACTGCTTCCTTCTCAGGATACACCAGCCCCACCTTCACTGTTCCAGTTTGAGCCAAACATTTTTGCAAAAAGGAAAGAACTTGGAACAGCCTTGATCTTGCATGGTGAAGCACTTAACAAGACTATCTGAATCTATTATTCATCTACAGCACTTTGATGCAGTTGGAGGTACTGAGAATATGCTCTGAGAGCAAGGGGACAGCACCTGTAATCTATCTGAATTATTATCCTGCATGAGCGTGTACACACAAACCATGTTCCTCTAATCCTCTGGCCTACTACAGTAGCTTATGTCTCCATAGACAAGCTGATCTGGTTTACTTCTTAGTCAGGAATTTCATATTTCTTGTGAAAATGCACATACAAATACCTGAACACCTACAACATTTCTCTTCTGCTACTAACACACCTCAAACACACACACACACAAACACACACACACACACACACACACACAGATATTTAAAGTGTATGGAAACTAAATGGGCAGCGGAATGAGGTAATACACTGCCGGCAATACATTACTCATCCAGTTTCCCTTCTTAGTTGATGACCCAAAACCAGCAAAATCATCCCACCGGCGCACACGTGACTCATTGCTGTGTGCTTGAGCTCTGTTTCAGAGCTTGAATGACACCTGCTCAGAGAGCAAAGCAGCCACAGAGAGAGAGTCTCTTCTCTGACACCTGTGTCTCCGAGTGTCACTACAATGCCTGCACACATAGCTGCTAACAGTCTGTCCATCTCCACTAACCTTGCAGATCTTGCTCTCCTCCGTCTCGGCTTTGGACTTCCCTTCTGGGCTCTTCTCTCGCTTGTATTCAGATCTGACTGACAGCTGGCAGGAGAGCCCTGGGGCACCTTCGCTTGTCCTGAGTTCCTGCTGTCGGGCCATGTAGCCCTGCGAGGTGGCCGCTCTGACCGCGCTAGGGATGGGGAGAGCGGTGTGCACTGGCTTCGTGCCCACTGCAGAGGGTTGCCTAAGCTTGGAAGCTACGCCAACTACCGGCATGGCAACAAAAATAATAACAGACAAGTAGAAGACAGGTTATAAAAAAAAGAAGAAGATGAAAGTGAAGCAAATCTGCAGTGTCTCCTACTGATGTGTGGCACATGAAGGGAAGGAAAAACAAAAAAAAATAAAATAAAAAATAAAAAAAACAGCAGTTGCCTCTCAGAATGAGAGGAAAGCAACTGCGCTCATTCTGTAGCCTACAGCCAGCAGGACTCACAGAAACTGAGAAGGCTTCTCCTTCCTCTCGTTCACTCCCTCCTCCTTCTCCTCCCACAAGCAACTACACTCCCTCCTCTTCCCCTGCTCTCTCTCTCTCTCTCTCGCTCTCTGTCAGAAGTGTACCACAAAGTCAGCCAAAACTGTTCAAAAGGGGCGTGAACTCCTCTGGAAGATATAACCACCACTCAGCAGAATGGTGATTACAGAGACCTGGCTGAGCGTGCATGTGTACTCCCAGAGAGAACTGTCAAGACAGCTCTCTTGCTCTGTCCCCCCCACCATCCTCTCACTTTCTGAAGCCAATAAATAGACGTTCTCTCTGTCAACATCTGGAGCTGGCCCTTCCTTTGATGAGAAAAATCGTAAAACAAACAAACTTAGGATTGTTTTTTTGGTGGAATAAAAAGAGTTATAAACAATGAGGAAATCTAACAGAGAGAAAGAAATTGAGTATTTCTGTACTAACAGCTGTATGAAAAAAACCAATTTCTTAAAAACAGATTTTTGGCCAGGTACCACTGAACTATTGCTACTCAGCTGCTTTATACTGAGACAGAAGTGGACTCTTTTTCTCGCACAGCTGCTCAGCCACATTCACGGTTTCCCTTTTTCTTTGGTCTATCTGAGCATACTCATTTTACGAGGTGTGAGACGTTTGTCAGCAGTGGCAAGAAACCTTTGGTTACAAGCAGAAACAGACACTGACATGCGGGCTGCGCTAAATAGTATTAGGTACTGGGTAACTGTTTTAGGCACTTAAATAGAGGACAATGAACAGCATGGCCAGTCTTTGCCTTTAAAACAGCACCAATCTCCTAGCAGTTCAAAACAACTTTGAAAACTTGTTTTTTTCTGCCTTTTTATTCGGTCACTGATTGGCAGATATTATCTGCCACAATGCAAAATATATAATTGTGAGTGTTGGGCCAGTACAAGTCAACTACATGAAACAAACCTGACTAAAATAACTGATGATGGCTCTACAGAAACAGATCTAAAGTTAATATTATAATTACTCTTTTGTAAAAACAGATTAAATAAAACGGGTGTTGGGAGGTATGAGAAAAGTTACAATACAGCACTGCTCCAGATGCCACACAGCTGCTTTTAAGCTGTGTCAAACCAAAAACAGGCTCCTTCAGTGTCCAGTGTACTAACCCTTTATACAACTGACTCCACCATTTAGAAAAACTAATGTTTTTACTGTATTTCGTGTGTGTTTCTCAATGACCATTGTCCTCTTGCCAAATGGATTTCAGCCACACTTTAGTGTTACAGTTGATTTAGATTGTATCATTACAGAAATGAGTAAGGGCTGGATTAATGCAGGACAGATATAAATCTGTGTGAGAGAAATTCTTCAAAGACTACAAACGCATGTAGTTTTGGTCTGTATGTGATGTTGGTCAGTGAGACAGATGTGAGACAGCCTCCATTTGGACTGCGTGACACAATATGACATGTAGTTTTTTTTCTCCCCTTTTTGCTAAAGGATCTCTGCTCTGTGAGACACATAAAAGGGAGTGAAAGTTTTATGTGGAAAGGCTGTGTCTGGTTCAGTTTAGAGAGGCGAGGAGATGCGCTGTAGTCAGAGGGGCACATTGCGGTGTCATGGCTAACCGGAACTTTTTAATACGGCATCGTCCAATAAAAAGAGCCAGGAAAGTGAGGAAATGCAAACGCAGGTCACAAATGTGACCTTGTCACAAAAATTACAACATGTCAAAAGCTACCTTTCTCCAGCAGAGCTGCAGACTCCATACACTCCCTTTTTGCTTGGTCAACAATAGTGAATTTGAGGGTAGGAATTTACTAAAAATGGCCCGATTATTTTTACACACCCTTTTTTCCTCTTCCATTTGGCTTTGAATAGCTTCAGTACTTTTGACAGTCAATTGCCTTGCCTAATAGGGACTCTGCTTCCCCCAGTTCAGAATAGCACCAGCTATTCCAACATGTTTTCAATCATGCACCAGGGGCTGTCATGACAAGTCTGAAACAACAGGATACCACGTGAATGAGTGGCATGAGTCCAAGTCTAAACTCCAACTGCTGCTGCCTGCCAGGTTGCACGAATTGGAACGCAACTGGCTGGTATCCAACTCTCCAGGACAGACTGGAACTGTCAGGGAATCCGTATCTGATGAGGTCCCTTCACAGGGGTGCTGAAACAAGCCCAAATTAAACCTCGGTCAAGTCTTAAGAAAACCTTTCACTTCCTTCTGGTTCTCGTTGGTTTCTGGAGGTAATCACCTTACACTGCAAAATCATTTCCCAGTGAGAGAAAGCTATTCAGGTTCCTACAGGTAAAAGAACTGCTGTTGTAGTGCTGAAAGTTCTGTGTTTAACAAAAGTGAAGTCTCCCAAAGTCAACATGAGCAAAGCACATCTCAGGTTAACACAAACCCAACCAGGAAGGTCAGCATCCTTATGTTTGGGTACCAGTGTCAACCACTTCTGTAAAAACAGTGTAACAGCCAAATGTGTCGAGGTTGAAAGGGGAAGAGTGGAATCTGAAGTGATGAATGAAATGGAATTAATGTCATTAAAAAGATGAGACTTCTTATGCTATAATTTATTTGCTAAAATTTTGATGACTCTGTGTTTCATAACTTTATTTAAAGACCACATTCATCCGAATTTTAATCAAAATGAATGCCAAGTCCAAATTCAAAGAACCCACAACACAATACCCATTATTTCTCAAAATAAAAACATGGTACCAAAGAAAGATCCTTTTCCACATGTGAGATGACTGCACAAATTCCTCGACATTTAAGCTCCATGGGCTTTTTTGAGAAGCCCCCGCTTCAATAACTCCTAGAAAATAAGTCAAACAACAACATAAAACCATGTGTCCATCCTGATGTGTTTCAAAAGTCCAGGCCGCTGGTTCTGTAATGATGTGGTATCTGTTTACTTGGCACACATTTGGCCCATTAGCACCAAATATGAATGAATAGTGTAGCTGACCATGTCCCAAATGCAAGATCCACAGACTACTTTACGCTGGTCTACTCAAGGTGTCACGAAAAATTACCAGAGAGGAGGCAGACGGTGGAGGTGGCAGACAAGGAGGGAGTGATGAAAGCTTGGCGGTTGACTGTACTAACCCATATCTACACAGTACGTGCAACAGCTGAAAGCAGTATCATGCTATTATCCCACACTTGTTGCTCTCAAACAGGCAACTTCTGGCACATTAACCTGGTGCTGTGTGCAGTTGGGCACACTCAGCCCTTCTTGGCAATAACTGTTCTTTAACAGAAAGCTTCACTTTTTTAACATCTACACTTCTACCTGGAGATTGATGCTGATCTTGTCAACATTCATGGCAAAATTTGAGTGGACTGACTACTGCTGGAAAACAAAACAAGGGTGGCAGCATTTTAGTCAGTAAGAATAATATATAGTTCTAAGTTATGGAATAATTAATGACGTGTGTTTATTATCTCTTCGAGGAAATGGGTGGATGGCTAACCAATACTGATTGTTGTATGTGGTTTATATGAAGATACCACCCACGGTCACATGACGACAGCACTGAAGTTGTGCTATAGCTGTGAAAACAAACACGCCGGGGTGCTAGAGATAAGAGGGGTCAACCACTTTCCTACCAACCCGGCATACACACACACAGTTTAAATACATCTCCCCCAGGGAGGCTAGATAGATAGTCACGCACCTGGTGCTGTCAGCACTCTCAATGCTATCAGTCAACCGCACATGAGACAACATGGAAAATAAAACAAACACAAACACATGCTGGCCCACACACACACATAACAAAGTAGTCGGTGGCATGCATAGTGGCTCAGTGAACGGCATGTGCCATTAACGTACATCAAGGGTCAGCCAGGTAGAAATAAACATGCATTCACTTTCACTGCCCCTTTCTCTCACTGCTTAAACATCCACAAATAGATTCCTGCACCTCAATCAACCTTTGGCTTCTCCGCAGGCAACCATCCAAGCAAAAAGAGCACGCATTCAACTAAAAACAATTGAGCATCATGGGAAAACTTGTTTCCCACAGGGCTTTATATTCAGTTGTGAATTGCTGCTTGGATATAATGTTTTCAATAAGTTTTTAATATGAGTCCCAGATGTAAACAAAGTGGCTCTGTAACTGTGTGCCAAACAGCTCTCAACTATATTGTGAGTCAAAATTTCTGACCTTCATTATCATATGAACATTTTTTTAATTTTATTGAACCTAAGTACTCAAAATAAACATACTGTAATTCAATTCAATTTCAATTTTATTTATATAGCGCCAATTATTGGAACGTAAAGACCGTATAATAATACAGAGAAAACCCCGACATCTATGAGCAAGCACTTAGTGATAGTGGAAAGGAAAAACTCCTCTTTAAGAGGAAGAAACCTCTGGCAGAACCAGGCTCTGCTATGAGCGGTTAGCGGTGAGGCAACGAAGAACAAAACATACTTATCATTAGTGTCGCTTTGATTGACAGTGCATCATATTTCACTTGGTTTTGAGTGAAAAAGAGTCATTTAAACTACTTTTTTTGGATGCTGGATGGCAAAGACCTGCATTTTGTTGCTTGTCATCTCCTTCTGATTGTTTAAGGAAACAACATCTTTGATGAATTTCAGTCCAGTGCTATGGACAAAACCATAGCACTGAAAATAGATTAGCGATTATCATTATTACTTATGATATTCTTATGCACTCGGGTAAGGGTGAACCTTCCATTTTAGCCGTGCTTGAATTATCTGCAGCCTTTGATATCATTGATCATGCAACTTTTATTAGCAGACAGCAAAACTGGGTTGACATCACTCACATCGCTCTCACATGGTTTTCTTCATACTTATCTAACAGATACTTTAGAATTCATATTAATCAGTGTATGTCCTCATCTGCATCCCGTGTATGTGGATCCTCCAGGGCTTAATCCTTGGACCAATTCTGTTTTCTTTATACATGTTACCCCTGGGGCCATCCACTGTTTGCATCCTCAGCAGCTCGTCTGTAAAACATAAAGCCAATTTGGCTTTTCAGGTTTGAGGCAGGGAGGGAGGCATGTTTGAGGGATGGTGGAATTTGAAAAATGCCCTCTTCCAGGACTGCAGTTATAAACAAGACATTAAGTATAGGTTTGATTAATTAAAAGTAATTAAGGCTTCCCGAATTCCTCTCTCAGTCATGCTGTTTGAATTGCCATGTGGTGGGCTAAAAGCTCTACTACAATGAAGACTAGAGTGAAAGCAGGCATGTGGTGCAGCAGGATTTCCCCAGCACTCTGGTCGGGACAATTCTGGCTCTTCCTGTTCCTCTAGCTGAAGGGACCACTGTGCCTTTTTTTTTCTTTCACTTCTTCACTTCTCACTTGGTCATTCATTTATTTACTTTTTCATTCTCAGGGGCAACATTCACCACTTTATTCCCTCATATGCATTTTTTAATGTTTTGTCACATGTATCTCTCCCTTACTGACTTACTCAACCTTTCCTTACTCAGTACTCAATATTTGACTTTCAACAGATGAATGTAGTTTATTCTGTTAATTTTGGGACCCACTGTGCTTTACTTAAATATGCACCTGCTCAGTTATTTATTTAATATGCTGAATGCTTTTGCTGGCATTCACATTCGCTCACAATCATTCTCTCGCTCCGTTGGATAGTTCCTTCTGTTGCTCCATTGTCCTCTGATGCAATGATATCAAAGTCCCCTTGGTAATGTTACTGAATGGATTGCGCTGGTCCTGTAATACACACTTTCTGAGGTCAGTGTTTGGATTCAGATTAATGGCGAGAATGTTGGGGAATGTGAAAAGAGTCACTGACACTATTCTTGATTTCCTTCTCATTGTGTTGTAGGAGTGAAAGCAAAACATCATTCTTCTGCTATGACACAGAGAAACTGAGGGGGGAGGCAATAATAATACATCACTTTAATGCAGCTCCTTCTATGTGCTGGGGTATTTACAGTGGCCCATAACAGTTATGTAATTTTTCAAAGACAAGCTTATACTATGAAGAGAAAATTTATCATATAAAAAGATCTTTTGGGCGACATTTTTAACAGTATAGCACTCCTTCAAAGTCTGCACTGTCATATTGGGGTGGCTGTAGCTCAGGCGGTAGAGCAGGTCATCTACTGATCGGAAGGTTGGTGGTTCGATTCCTGGCTTCCCCTCTGCATGCCAAATATCCTTGGGCAAGATACTAACCCCAAATTGCTCTCCGATGCATCCATCGGAGTATGAATGTGTGTGAATGTACATTAGTTTGCACTTGAGTTTAGAAGTGCTTGTATGAATGGGTGAATGCACAAGTTGTGTAAAGCGCTTTGAGTGCTCAGAAGAGTAGAAAAGCGCTATATAAGAACCAGTCCATTTACCATATTATGACATGTGCTCTTTCTCCTGTCAAACGCAAATACTCCAACCTCCCCACTAAGCTTCAGCCACCTCCCGTTTATAAAAAAAAAGCATCCACTTTCTTGTCCCTATTGTAGAACGTGTTCCTCACTTCTCTTTAGTAAAAACGTTCATTCCTTGTTGCCAGGTTGGTGTAAATCAATCCCACTGACCATCACATTCCTTTCCCTGGAGGTTCGTTATGGTCTTCCCCACATCCACCCTTCATCTTGATGTTTCCACTCTTGTGAAAAACTTGTATCCTCATTGAATCTTGGATTTCACAGCTGGAGATGATAAAGCCCTGAACGGGGCTCTTCCCTCTAAAACAACAAGCAGCTAAGGGTACGCGGATGTGCTCTAAGTTCTGGATTATGCTGGAGTGATGATGGTGCTGCCTGATCAATGGCACCAGCATACAGGGATTTATGAAGCGCAATAAAGTTTAAAAAAAGAATAACTAAACAGTTAATTTGTTTTTCTTTTCTTTTTCTTTTTTTTTAGTAATGCTACATCAGAGCTAGAACAACCAGAGCTAAGAGAGCTACTCCAGAATTAAAATAGGTGCCTACTAACAAATCTAATTTATCTAATCAAGCTACAAGACTGTTCTGGGGAAATGCAATAAAAAGACCAGAGGAAATTCGACTCTATGACCATCCTCCTGAATACTTCAGCATCCAGCATAAAATGCCTCACCTTGGTGGACCTCTCAGCACGTTTACAGTACGCTGACAACAGTAAGAATGCTTCGTGTCTTATCTTGATCATGGTTGATATAATAAGTGGAATGTAGAGAAACTTGGCTCTTCACTGTCTTTCACAAATGATTTTACTGTTGTTCAGGTTGCTGATAAAGTGCACGCTCATGTGTCTTTTCCAACTCAAGATCTTAGCTATTTCTGAACCATATGAACCCACGGTGACCCAGGTGTCACAAACCTTGACAGTAAATCCACTTTTGCAACTGGTTTCCTGGTAACTATCTCATTAAAAACATCCCATAATGTGTGACACAAGACTAGATCTGCCATTGTTGCATCAGTCATCAGAAATAGGAAATGGTTCCACTTGGTTTTTTATTAAGGGGCCAACTTTGCAGCATTAAAAGTTATATATGTAGCTTGGTACAAAAAATTTGACCTCTGTGGAGAGTTTCACTTTTCATAATAGCTCGGGATAAAGCAGAATTTATAGTCTAGCAGTGGAAGCACATTCATAGTCCACCAGCAGTCCACTCTACCTGCAGAGAGCTCTGTTGTCAGATGAGGTAGTGGTAGTATGTGGTACAACCGGTCTGTGGGCCACTCTTGCTTGGGCTGTTGTTGGTGGAGGACAGCCAGCCGTGGACAAGAGGAAAGTTCTAATACAAATGGAGCTATGATAAAACAGTGTTGAAAACAACAAAATATGTCCACAGTAGCCACTGTTTATGGTTTTCAATGTTTTCTTTGTGGTTCTGCCGCTCACAGTAAAATCTGCTGTCGATTCTTTCCCTGTTCTGGCGCTCTTGTCAACCACGACTGCAGAGGGTAAAAACCCCTATTTGCATGTTCTCCGAATGGAATAATGTATGCAGACATGCACAGTTATGGGACTGTAGTTACGCTGAACTGTAATAGAGATGTGAATTTGTTGATTGACACAGGCAATAGAAGCCAGCTGGAATCTGCAAGGCCACATTCATTATGTCAAGTCAGTAAACTGGACACTTCACTGTGTGTGTGTGTGTTTATGTGTTTGGTGTCTTTTGAAGCATTCCTAATGGATTACTTGACTAACATTAGGGCTTGCTGTATTCACTGTTCTGTTACCTAGCACTAAGTAAGAAATGTGAGTGTCTGTCTGTGTCTGTTACACTTGCCAACGAAGCTAGTTGGCATTAGCTATTAAATTACCACTTCACTTTTTTTTTATTTATATAACATAACTTCTGGCTCAAAAAAACAAAAAACAAAAAACAAAACTGTGGTGTGTGGGTGTAGCTTGTGGCTCAGGAATTCCGTGTTGCTGGCCCTCCCTCGGTCTGAGAGGGACTCACAGCATACCGGTAAGGTGCCAAGTGGGTATACACCAGGCTATGGTGATCCATCAAACCCTGGATGCGCCTGGGGCATTTCCCCCTAGAGCAGTTTTGTCATGACACTCTATGCTCAGCCTTCAACCAAGTGATTGAACTGATGGTCACATGGTCCACCCTGACACAGTGCGGACCTACCTGCATTTTGTATTAAATAAAGATAGGCATGTCAAGTGAGCCGTGACACTCGGATGCAAGCAGAAGACACCTAGCTGTTGATGCCAAAAAGCCGCCGGGAAATGATTTTCCAGGCAGCTCACTATAACCCAATGGTGTGCATCCTGCCTGGAATGTCAGCTGGTGAACCAGGCGGCCATTCCAGAAGTGACTTCGCGCCCACTACCATTAATGGATGTCCCATTTGAGTGCATGGACCTCTTCGGGGCACCTCACCGGAGTGCCCGCAGTTATCGCTTTGCAATATTTCTGATGGATTCTGCTCGGCGATACCCCGAAACAGCTCCTCTGCAAAGAGTGTGGTGCAGACACTGTTTCAGGTCATCTCCCAAGTCGTTTATGTCTCGCACACTAAAAGAGCTGTACGAATTACTGGGTATTAAATCTATTCGGACCAGTGTGCACCACCCTCAGACTGACGGGTTGGTGGAGTGGCTGAATAACACCTTCTTTCCATGATTCGTTAGTTTTACAAGGATTTATGAGGATGAACGCAATTGGGATTGCTGGTTAGACCCTCTGTTGTTTGCAGTGTGAGAGGTGTTCCAGACCGCCAAGGGATTTCCTCCCTTTGAGTTGCTGTTCGGCAGAAAGAAACGGTGGGGTGTTGCACCTAATTAAATAAAACTGCTAAAACACGCCAAGGTAAAAATGAAATTCAATATGTTCTGGACCTAAGAGCAAAGTTGCACATGTTGGGGAGGTTATCACAAGAGAATCTGCTCCAGGCCCAGCAGTGTCAGCAGCACTTGTACAACAGAGGGGCTAGACTCAGCCCCACATCTGCAACACCTTTTTGCAGATGTGTTCCCTGCCTGGTCGTACAACACTCATAGAGGATCATTTTGAAACATGCCCTGGTGTGACGATGCGTTCACAGCCCTACAGGTTACCTGAACATAAAAGACAAATTGTTCAGAAGGAATTGGGTGAAATGCTAAAGCTGGGAGTAATAGAAGAGTCACACAGTGCATGGTGTATCCCCATAGTTTTTGTAGTGAAGAAAGAAGGCAAATGGACGGATTCTTATATAGCACTTTTCTACTCTCCTGGAGCACTCAAAGCGCTTTATACAACATGCCACATTCATCCATTCACACAAGCACTTCCTTCTATGCGTTTTAGTGCTTCCTAGCTAACCGGTATTTACACACATTCATACTCCAATGGATGCATTGGAGAGCAACTTGGGGTTAGTATCTTGCCCAAAGATACTTGGCATGCAGACTAGAGGAGCCAGGGATTGAACCACTAACCTTCCGATCAGTAGATGACCTGCTCTCCTGAGCTACAGCCATGCCATGACTACAGCCACCCCATGATGGGTCTATATGGTTCTGTGTCAACTATTGCAAGGTGAATGAGGTGTCGCAATGCCTCGGGTCAACAAGCTCCTTGACCAATTAGGCACTGCTCGCTTTTTCACAACGCCGGATTTAACCAAGGGCTACTGGACAGATTCCCTTGATGGAGCATTTGCTGCAGGTAGCAAATGCCCTGAGCCAGGCGGGGCTCAAGGCTAACCCGCAGAAGTGTGCGGTTAGATGGAGGGACGTACATTACCTGTCCTACCACTTGGAAGGCAGACAGGTGCACCCTCAGATGGATAAAACAGAAGCGACTGCATCCTACCCACACCCCAAGACCAAAAAAGAGGTGAGGCAGTTCTTGGGGCTGGCTGGTTACTATCACCAGTTCGTGCCCAGCTTCGCAGAGCTGACCAGCCCTTCGACTGATCTCACCCGAAAGCGTGCCCCAGATCTGGTCCAGTGGACAGAGAAGTGCCAGGCGATGTTCGTGCAGGTGAAGAAGACTCTCTGTGGGGAACCCCTGCTCTACACTCCTAACTTTTCCCTCCCTTTTATTCTGCAGACTGATGCCTTAAACAGAGGGCTGGGAGCACTTTTCTCCCAACAGGTAAGGGGGGTTGACCGCTCTGTGGTCTACATCAGCAGAAAACTTCTTGCAAACGTCGTGTGTATGGTGTACTTTGTGTGCTACAAAATGTAAAAAATGTAAAAAATAAATAAATTACATGGTGATGGCCATGCTTTATATTGTCTGTAATTATGGATGATTTACAGCCATTACACTCTACATAGCAGCACAGAAAAACTTTCCTTTAAGCTGGCCCCAGATTTCCATACAGCAGAGGCATCAATATAAGAAAAACTCAAGCCAGACATGATGGGTATTCTGCTCCCTAGGAGATACACGATGGTCTGAATCAGCAGCAGGGAGCCCACTTCTACAGCACTTTCAAGCTCTTTAGTATCCTGATTACTCCATTGTATTATGTTAATGTGGGTCAATTGCAGATAAATTCCCTGTGCACACCTAGTACAATAAATTCTTCTGAAAACCTTGGTTTCAGGATCATAGTATAAGCATTCGTCACCATATCATCACTACAGTCAATGTCTTTATAATATCAATAAAGAAACCTTGTTTGAACCTGATAAGTGCTTGCTAAACAATAGACAAATGTTTTGAATCCCTTATTAACTAGCTTAAGCCTCATTACTTTCTGCTAAAGCACACACAGCTTTTGACCCCATCCCCTAGGCTGTAAATAAGAAAAGCTTGTTGTTTGCTCGACTGATAAACACATATTGGTGTCATCTATGGCTGGCCTGGGGTTGCTTTGACTCGGCCTCATTAACACCGTGGCTCATAATGACTGTTTTTATGATGACCGAGAGCTGTCTGAGGAAAAAGCGTAAAAAAAACTTCAGCTGTACCCCTGGAAGTCAGCATGATGTCAGCAGAAACCAGATGTGAGAGTGATACTGTGCAAGTGTACCTATGGGCTCTTTTATGTATAATGTACAGAAATGTGTTAACTATCATGAAAGGAAACATGCCTTATAGCACACATCCAAAAAAGTACAGTTAAGTTTACAATGTCTGTTCAACAGCAAAACCTTGTTAAAGATACCTTTAAACAGCCCATAGCTCTGTACTTTACATGTTCGCTGTCTTGTAAACTACACACAATCATTACATAAGTTTCTAAGACAAAAACAGCCGAGAGCCATCTTTGCTCAGTTTTGATTTATGATTATGCTGAGAAGGGGGAGAAGTGAGTGAGGACAGTCATGTAATTGGTACACTGACTGACGGGGATTTAAGTCTAACATGGAATGAGAATAAGCAGGAAGGGTGTACTTTTGACTCTGTATGTGCGTGACAAGACGGTGTTGACTGTGGAAGTTCCTCTTCTCTGACACACATGTGTCGGCTATACATCCTGTTGACATGCAGCAAATAGAAGCAGTCAGTGAGCCCCTAGTTCATGGTTGCTATACCTTTGTTCCATAGGATCTGTAAAGGTAAGAGGATAACTGTGGATTTGATTGAGTTCAGCAACATACTTGTTTTAAATATTAAATACTGTTTTAATGATTAAAGCTCTGGATGCCAGGTTTAAATGAAATTAGCATTTTATTGATGGAGATAATAGAGTTCTATTTGAAACAAATGATTTTCTTCTATATTGTAGATCTGAAATAACTACAATCTAATGTGTGTGTGTGTGTCTGCAAAACAGAGAGGAGTCATTACCAATGTTTGCAATCACTGAATCCACAAATTCTTTGAATGAATTTCTGCTGCTCCTCTTTCCTGCGTTATCTTTCTTCCCCAGCTGCCTCAATCAGTCAGTGCGATCCTAAAGATAATACTATAATAGTGTATAATGTGTGAGTGTGCGTGTGTGTGTTTGCCTGACAGAATGACAAGTACCTTGTGGGTTTGTCTTTGTGTATGCATATGAATGAGAGTGATGGCGGGTTCAGCGTGATGGCAGCATAGGTTGGTCCAGCAAGGGTGTTTACACCTAGGCTCTTCTCAGTGTTTCCACCGTGTTTGATGTTACTGCTGAAAGCTTAAGCATGCTCTCTTGGTGATTATACCATTTTCTTAGCGTGAAAGAGCACAGCTCTATTTTAATTTCTGAAAATTCACAAATGATGTGACTAACCAGTAGTAAAAGGTTTTATTTAGCAGCCTCCCCAGTGCCACTTCAGTCGACTTTATACTGGGTTCGTTTCAAAACATACTAAAATATTATTCATATTGTGACATTCATGTCTAGGCTCCACCTCCTCTTTCCTGATTGGATGCTGCTCACTGAATCCACCTAATTGCCAATCAGCAGAGCCCTATATAATGCCTGTGCAGCTGTGTTCCTGGGCCCTCCGGCCATTTTGACTGCCATACTTGTGCAGGCTTACATGCCTTTTGACGTGTATGTGCATCTTGTGTTTCTGTGTTCAGACTGCTTGTAGGGGAGAGCTGCCTTTTGTTTTGTGATCCCGTTTTCTCCTGTTTATGTGTTGTTAGGTAGGTTATGGTTACAGGTTGTATATTTTGTTTTCTTTGGAGTTAGGTAAGTTTCTTTTATTTTGTATCAGGGATGTTTTGTTTGTTATGTTGGCCTTGGCTCTCCCTGAAGTTAACCCTCAGTCTGAACCAGAACTTTAACACTAGCAGAAAATAAACCTTTTAAAAACGACCATCTTGACTTCTCCTTCACTATTTTACCTTTATGTTAGTCCCTCCGACCCCCTAGACTAGCCTGGGGACGTAACAATATTGACCATCCAATACAAAAGAAGTCCATTATACTGTATCCAGTATGCAAGAATTAAAACCACCACCAATGTTTCAGGCTTTACAAGCAAAAGACCTGTTGCTTTTTTAGCAACAAGCAGTGTCGGCATTGACTCTAGCAAAGTACAACCACACATCTGAGCATCTGATTAACTCTGCCAACCTCACAGAGACAAGGGACGTCAGAGCTTGTTGATACTCTGGTCTTTACTAATTGATCATTGCCAGTGAGCATTTACTGATTGGGGATCAGCATGGACTAAAACCTTAACAGCTTTTTTGGTTGCAAAAAAGGTGGAAAGGGTGCAAATTTGATTGGAATTTTTTGCAGCGGGATCATTCAGAGAAGCTTTGGAGTTGATCACATTTAAATGTTCTCGTTTTCTACTGCAGACCTTGCAAAACACTTTAACTAAAATCTTTGATTGTTATGTGACAATTCAAATTGCAGAAGTCTTACCTCCCTTCTGCAACTATTGTCTTGTTTAACTGTTTTTTATTTTTTATTGTATGCTGTGAAGTGGAGCCAGTTTAATGTACTTTTACATCTATTGTTTCTTTGTGAGTCTTGGCTATGTTTTTAATATGCAGCTGTTGACAGTCTGAGACTTACTGTCAGCTATCAGATTTCTGTTGTCCAGGCAACTGGCAGAAAATGCTTTTCACTCATCAATCTCTATCTCTGAAGAATAATCAGGTTATTTCTAGGTGCTAGTAATTACTACTACAAAACAAGACAAATCACCTGATAAAAGCATGCCATAAGCTTTTGTATTGTAGGCAAGCACGAGGCATGTGTGTTCTCAAGGTTAAAGCAGCTGAAAGTTAGGAAAAAGCAGGGAAATTAATGTAGTGTTTTGATTTCTCATATGAACCACCACAGGTGGCCTCACCAAGCACAAGCACAGAGCTGTGGCAAAGTCAAAGAAGTGGCTATCTTTCATCTTTAACATTCTTCCAGATGTGAATGGATTGAGTGAGGTCCAGGTACTACTGGTAAAGTGTAAGTTAGCATTGTATTGAATAAAGTAAAATATTTGACCTTCCTTATCTGTGTCTGTTGGATTATCCAGTCTCAGAAGCAATTTGCCTTCTTATGTACCCCATAATTACTATCCCTTAAGTAAGCCTTTAAAGGCTAGTAATTAGTGAAAAGAAAACTGAACTGAACTCTCTATTGGGGTAGCAGTGGAACAGCTGCAGTGGAGAAGTAATTTAGTCAGTGATCTTGCAGTAGGAAACTTGTGGTTTAGTTGCAGAGTAGCAGCTGTAATATCCTACCAAATACTGTGGATAACTACTGGCAAAAATCACTAATCACACTTCCTCTACACAGATCCGGCAGCCACCTCCATGTAAAAGTAATGTGCAGTCCAGTTACTCCTACCACGATGTGATTAGCAGGCTTAATGAACTTTAAAATGCTACCCAGAGCAACATAGGCTTTATTTTTTGGGATTGAAGCAGCGGAAGTAAATCAAATTGAGGAAGAAATAGTGATTTGCAGTGCTGCCAAAAAATTGTAATTCCTTCCTACATGCCTTTATTGGCTTATTGCCTCCAGACAAACAGTTAAAACAGAAATTGTCGTGTGGAGATCCGTCGGGCTGCCTCTGGCAGGGGACACAGAGATTTTTCAGGGAGAACATATCAGGGGGAGTGTGCAGTCAGCTGGCTCATCCACTGTCAGATTCTTGTTAACAAAATATACCAGTGCATCTAAATGAACACAAACAGACTTTAGTCCGTTTTTAACAACAAAAAAAGCCAACAACACTTTAAAAACTGCACATTTTTAAACCACAGTTACAGAGTAAGGGAATGGTAACTAGAGTGATTTAACTCATGGTAACTCATCTTGCAGCAGATGGGAGTCAGAGGGAAAGATAGCAGAATTTGCTCTACCATCAGCTTGACATGTAACAATGGTTTTTGTGGACCACAGCCACATGGAGCAATCTGCAAAGGCTTGCTTATCAAAACTAACAGGAGCTCATGGCTTTGCTGTGAATGATAAGACTTTTGCTTCATCATGAAATTTGGATATGATTGCCAACTAGATCACTGACTTTAAAACAATAATGACACATGTTCACTTATTTCTTTTAACAATATAATCTTAATCCATAATAAACTTTAAATCACCTCTACAGCATTCCCTGGTAGATGTGGGAAACTGATTTTTTGATTTTTGCTTTTGGAAGTTTCTGGTAGAAGAACCATACACAAATTTTTGTGACTGGTAACTGTACCTATTTCTCCTGCTTAAAGTGCTCTGATGAAAACCAAACAAAAGAGGGCTAAGAGGCCAACGGCAGGCTAGCCAGCCAGTTACCACAACCCCTCTTAACAGCGTATACACATTGTCCAATTAAGGTCTTCAACTCCCTGCCTTGCGCCCAGGCAGACTGCCACTGGCTGCCAAAACACGAACAATCTAGTCAGAGGATTTAATCTTATTCTCTGAAAGGCCATGGTGTGCGATGCTGCCTACTCTGACACTCCATCAGTGGGTGGGCACTGGCGCGTGGGCACAAGGCTATAAAAGGCATGGAGGAGTCCAATCCCAACCCCCCAATGCATTTGGACCAACTGCCAGTGTGTTGACAGTATGGATATGTTTGTGTGCCCTGGAGCAAAGTGGATAGACCTTACACTTGCTGCAGAATTGTGAGTGGTGTTATAACATATAGCAGACTCCTGCCACTGACCCATAATGCTGACCCAAAACTTCACTTTAAATATATTCTCATCCTGCAGTGAAAAGGGCTGTGTTACTGCTAACAGGCTGGTGACAGCTTTTAAGTGTGCCAAAACAATTTTACAAGAACCGCAAAACCACAAGTAAGTCAACTCAACTATACACTTTTTTCAAAATGTCAAAATGACACAAAATATCCCCAGGCAGGTGTATAACAGTTAAAGGTGCTGTATGAAAATGTGGGTGAATGCATCTCATAGAGATCTGGGTGGTTTCTGGACACATAAATGCAGCTCAGTTACAGAGGTCAGCTAAGAAGATACTTTGCACATCAGCATCAATGTGCAGGTTAAGAAGGAAAAATAAAGTTAAAAAAATATGCTTCCTCAAAAAAAAAAAAGAATCAGTACATAAAGAAGACATAATTCTTAGCTTAGATCAAACACTCTGAGTGTTAAACACGTTTTTATGCATAATTTCTCTTCAACAGATTCAGTTTCAACCAGAGTTGCACACCATCCACCATCAGTGGCTGAGGACCCAGACAAAAAGCACAATTAGCAGGTGACTTTGCAACCATACAGAAAACCATGTTATCTAAATATCTGGATGATAAGGTTTGAATGACTTCATGAGAATACACATTAACCTGCTTGCCAGCGCACATACAGCAGTTGCCAAAAGTTTAAATACAATCATCATCAACATGAATTTCATGGTAATTTTGGGCTTTTAAACGGTGGATCGGCTTTAAAAACCAAGAGTTGGGTCCACAGGTCTGAATTTATTTTGGATTTCCTCTAATCCACACTTTGTCAAAAGTATATATACAGGCTGAAATATGTAAATGTAAACTAATTTAATGTCCCTTAGAATGTTGCACCTCAACCACATATTTTTGGTAGCCATCAATAAGCTTCTGGCATAATACTGGTTGGATATCTGACTACTCTTCCTGGCAAAACTGGTATAGTTCATTTAAATTAGTTTGGTTCCTGGCATGATGCTGCTTTTAAGTGTAGTCCAAACATTTCCAATAGGGTTGAGGTCAGGGCTATGCGAAGGCCATTCTACAAGCTTAATGTTAACAGTGTGTTTGATCTATGTTTGGGATCATTGCCCTGTAAGAATACCCAACTGTGTCCAAGTTTTAACTATTTAGCTGTTGACTTGATGTAAAGTTAAAGGATTTGTAGATAGTTCTCCTCTGTCATTATTCCATCTAGTTTGTGCAGTTACACCTGGCAGCAAGAGTCCCAGAGCATGATGCTAATACCGAAATACTCGATAGCTGGTTCCAACATATCTCTTTTCATTGTGGTCAAATAGCTCAATCTTTTTCTCATCTGACTATGAAAGTTTTCCCCAGAGCATTTGGTTTGTCCATGTGGGCAGCTACAAATTTCAGAGCCTGAAGGTATTAATATTGGAGCAGGGGCTTCTTTCTTGGTCAGCACCCTCTCAGTCCATGGCAATGTAAAACTTGCTTCACTGTGGACACTGACACTAGTATACTAGCAGATTCCAATTCATGGTAGAGTTGAGCCTTGGTGGTTCCAGCATTGTTCTGAACATCCAAACCACTTTCCTCTCACCTGAGGGTGACACTTTGGGTCTTTTTCCAGTCCTTGGCAAAGTGGTGACACATCCAAATAAGTAACACAATTGTAACAATTGTAATTGTAACAATGTTGCAATTGTTTGAACTGATGATCTTGGATGCAGCTGTTTAAAAAAGGCTACAAAGACCTTCCCAACTTGTGTAAATCTACAGTTCTTTGTCTTAGATCATCATTGAGTTCCTTAGACTTTCCCACTGTTCTGAGTATTGGTCAATCCAATGAATGCTGTCAAATGCTGGCAAGGAGAAACCAGCAGTTGTAATCAATCATGATCACTAATGGGAAGTTAACAGGCCTTGGCCTTGTCAAGTTAAGCAAAATCGTAGAACCTTCAGCACCACTTATTAAAAGCTTTAAGTGAGTGTATGTATATATTTGAGCCTGTGTGTATACTACAATTGACCCTGTGTGAGTTCTAAAATGTATAATAATTCAACGCAGGAAAAAGAACAGTTCAAAAACATAATTAAAAGGCCCAAAATTACCATAATATTCATGCCTATGGTGAGTGTATGTAAACTTCTGATCCCAACTGAATACATCAACAACTTAGTTCACGTATATCTTGACGAGCCTGTATAGATTTACTGTGTACATTTACAAAGGTTTGGTCAGTTTCTTCCAAGGTTAATCACAATGATGTCTAAAAACAAAATCTATCCTAGTCTATACAGGATGAACTAGAAGAAGCCATATTCTCAGGTTTGGTTTGGCCACTACAATGATGCCAAGCTTGGCTACTTCAAAGAAGCATGACAAACACACTAAGCATCATGCTCCATTATCTCATCCTGTTGCTGTAAATCCCTTTTTAATTTGCAAAGTTTCCTAAACCAGAAGCTAGCTGGAGGGGCCAAGACAGACAGGATGAGGGTCAGCCACAGGCTCTTTTCTCAAACTTCCCAGTTACCGCTGTCCTCTTGTATATCGAGCAAGGGAAAGGCAGTGCATGGCAGGAAAATGCTTTCCACAAGTGACAGGGGTTACTGGTAAGTCACAGTTTGGTTTCCTACAATGAATATACAGTAATAGAGAGTAAAGATGGTTAAGTACATGTATTCACATCTGGATGCATATACAGATAATAGTATTATCAAGTCTTCCATCAAAAACATGCAGAAACTCCAAATATAGGCTTCCTTATGGCCTGATAAAGTCATTATTAGACTGGCAGCTAAATCTTGTCAATCAAAGGCTGGTGATTTCATCTTTGTGTGGAACAGGTACGTCTTTCAGATTTTCTTCTAAATGTAATGTTAAAAAGTAGTTGACGTGCTTGTGTAGGCTGTAGACTGTTGGTAGGTGACTATGCGATGAGCTGCAATGGATGGTGCTGACTAACTAACCCAGTGCTTCACTGCTCCAGTGCTGAGTTCCATTTTTCCACTCAAATAAATAACGTCACAGCACCTGTCAGAACAAATAGCACAGAGAGCAGTGAGGCCTAAAGTACAGACACTTTACAATTTTACTCAGCTCATTTAATAAAAGGAAAAATGAGGAGAGACACTGTGGCCTAAATAGTGTTGTTACTTCAGGTATGATTCAAGATGGGGAGAATAACCAGGCTTCTTTAACAGGATAAAAGTTTGGTACCTCAATCATCAGTTCATTGCCTCCTTGTTCTGTATTAAGTTAAGCAATTTAGACACTTGAACAGATGCTGGGTAATGTGAAAGCCAGTTTTACTTTTCAATATTACTTTTCAACTTTCTTCATGTGGACCTCACCCAGATTTCATATAACCAAACAAATGTACAGCAGTTCTGCCTTGTGTTTCCACTGTTTACTCAAGCCGAAAACGTACAAACTGTAAGGAGAAGAATGCAGTGGAAAACACACAGCAAGATGTAGTCTTTGGACAAAATTTACATTTAATTTCTGTCATGTTCTACTGTACATGTAAAACAGAAAAAAAATCACAGTATTGCATATTGGCAAACTCCCACTTTCCTGCACTATTCTAGCTTCATGCTGCCTTCCCTCATTTTTAGGTGGGTTTAGTACCACCCAAAAAGGAGGTTAGTACCTGAGCAGTGCTGATATTTCCAAAGCAGGTGGAGAACATAAGAAGGAGCCAGACCAATGACAACACCATAACTTAGAAGCTGTTAAAGTCAAGTGGAAAATAGCTATTGAGGCAGCCAGACTGTAAGAGGATAATCTGATCAAGAATATACAGTAAGTGGAAAATATGTAGATTTTTGAACTTTCTGGTGTGAAATAAAGTGCTTCACATGAAACTGAGCCTGAGTACTTGCTAGGCCCGGATGACTGTTCAATGACTTGTAAAGAATGTGTGAGAGTAAATGTGAGGATTTCTGAGAAGAGATTTTGTTCGTTCACATGTATTTATGACTACATTTCTGCAAGCATTAGGACTTTTTTGTTGTGTAAAGGCCCTTACCTGGCCTTGTAATGACTGTATACTGCAATGGAAAGGAAAAGTCAGATTCTGCCATAGTTCATACAAAAAAAATGTTTATTTTATAGTTTGAGACCCAGGGTATATATTTGTCAAGTTTAATGCATGAAGAATATATTGAAGGTTTACCTGTGCAAATATTTTTAAAGGAGCAGCTGCGGAGAGTGCAGTCAGTGGGGCAAAACGGGAGGCTGAGTTAAATTAGAATTTTCCCTCATTAGATCAGTGGTTCCCAAAGTGGAGGGCGCACAGCCATTGCTGGGGGCGGGGGCGTAGGTATGAATTTTTAAAAAAAAGAATGCATTGACACTGCTAGCACAATGGACATGTTTTTGACGGGAGATGGGGCTCTCCCACAAACGCAAAGCAGAAGATGAAGCATCGGCAAATATGCTTCCAAACCAACATCCTTCCAAGTCAAAGACTAGAAAATATGATGAAGCACAACTTGCCTTTGACTTCACCTGCACAACGGTGGTGCCAAGGTAGGTATCCCCGACAGAATTTGTTTCCCCTGCGTCAGGAGCACACGCTGGGCTCTCCAAATCACAGACAAACAGTATCCCACAGCTGTTTATATTTTTAAACCCATTTTGCACATAGGGGTTTTTTTCTGAAAAATGTATTGATAGCAATGTTGAATATTCTCACACAGTAAAAAAAGACAAAAAACA
>VUQG01038585.1:28587-42342 GCA_015106755.1 Etia nguti
CACAAACACAAAGCAGAAGATGAAGCATCGCCAAATATGTTTCCAAATCAACTTCCTTCCAAGTCAAAGATTAGAAAATATGATGAAGCATATCTTGCCTTTGACTTCACCTGCACAACGGTGGTGCCAAGGTAGGTATCCCCGACAGAATTTGTTTCCCCTGCGTCAGGAGCACACGCTGGGCTCTCCAAATCACAGACAAGCAGTATCCCACATTCTTGATTTTTAGTTCACAAACACTTCTTATAATGAAATTTTGGAGATGTTAGCTCTTTATACAGTAAAGTTACAGTGGAATACAAATAATATCAGGCTGATCCTGCCACAATTTGTTCCCCCTGTTAAAATCACAGACAAACAGTATCCCACAGCTGTTTATATTTTTAAACCCATTTTGCACATAGGGGTTTTTTTCTGAAAAATGTATTGATAGCAATGTTGAATATTCTCACACAGTAAAAAAAGACAAAAAACAACTACACGTAGAATAATGACACCATAAAGATGGTTTGTTTTTCTGTTATTTAAAAGAGGTAGTAGTTTATTTTATTGCAACCTGTAAATTATTGCAATTTTTTTTTATTTGTTTAATTGTTTACAAAAGGTTTGAGGTGTGAAATAAACCACAATGGAGTTTGAAAACAAAATATGGGTGTGTGTGGTTGGAGGACGTGTTAGTGCCGGGTGGGGGGGCATGAAGATTTTCTTGTAAAACAAAGGGGGGGCCTAGCAAAAAAAGTTTGGGAACCACTGCTTTAGCTACAAGCAGTCTGATTAGCAATTCAACAAGTTGTGTAATTGGCCAAAAAACTTCCAAAGGATAGGGTGACGTCCCACTATGGAAAGTAAGCTGAGTCTGAAACGTCCAACATCCACCCAGCTGGAAAGCGCTCCCACGACTACTGGACTGTGAAATTACCACAAACACAATGGGAGAAAAAACATAAAACACATCTTCACTGCCTCAATGCAAAGAGCCAGGAATGTTAATTTCACAAACAAACTTCCCACCAGATACTGTAGTGGAGAGATTTGGGCATTAGCTTTTTCTGTGGTTACTGGGTAGAAAACAAATAAACTGGCTGCCCTTAGTGGGGGAAAAGGAGCCAAAAAGAATAATTAAAACAACTTGAGTTTGATGCAGGTGGCAGAGCAGTACGGTCTGGAGCTGTCCGTCAGAATAAAAATACAGAAGATAACACAAACTAGGTAATGCAATTTGTCATTAAGCAAAGCTTAAAAAAATCTGACAAACCAGCTGTAACTAAATGCACATAAGGTTTTTTAGCTCCCCTTTTTGGTTCTTTAACGCTGTTATTTTTTCTTCCTGCTCCAAGACATATTCTTTGCACGCCCACTTGAGCGTGAGGTCAGGCGGTGAAAGAGGCCAGGTTTGGCTGAGCGTTCGCAGCGGGAAAACCATGTCTCTCCTCGTGGCTAATACCCAGTGGAGCCACTGTGCACAGCCACTATAAAATGGACTTAATGGCCCTGATGAGGGTGGAGGTGGGGGCATGTGGATAAGAACAACAGATGCTATTGGCCTGAAGCATCATGCGATAGGCTGCTGAATATTTGCAAAAAAACGACTCTGGAGCACACCTACTCATTATGGTAATAGGCAGCTCTTAAAATCTGACGTATGGACAAATGGCTGTGGTGAAACCGAGCCGGGATGGGTGAAGGTCACAGAGTACATCAACAGTATCAAAGAATTCTGTGTGTGTCCTGGCATGACCTATTTATTCCGTAGCGAGCTTTGGTTTCCCTCGGATCCGTTTGATTTCATTTGTCCAATATAACAATTTTATAAATCATTGAGTTCACAAAGATCACATTTCATCTCATTTACCTAAGTGGACTGAGCCTGGCAATACATCTTAGGTGATAAATAAGTCCGTGTCTTCTCTCTCTCTCTCTGTAATACCAAAAGGCTCATAATAATAAATGATGACATGGCTTAATCCAAGGCACAGCTGATTGCCAGTTCTCAGAGAAACTGGCAATCAGAAAATGGTCTAAAACCCCCAAATATTCTGAAACTACAACAGACTGTTGAAAACAGAAGCAAGAAATTGCCTTTGGGAAACTGGAACCAATTTTGGTATCACTGAAATTTATTAAATACTCTTGCAACAAGCAACAACAATGGTGCTCATGTACTGATGTGATGTGATGAACACCAGTCAATATATTCTAGTGCCTAAGATGAATTCAAATGTCCTGTTTTCTTTGACCTCCGGTTCAAAATCCAATTTATTTTAAGGCCAAGGAGGAAAATGCAACAAAAAAAGTAACAAATGATGGATATTTCTACTTGTGAACTGTTAATTAAAACATAAAAGTGGACCTTGCAGCGCTCTAAAGATCAAAATTGTTTCAGCAAACAGGATGGCGTGGTCGAATTAGGATTTTCCTTGAAAACATTTTGCGCACTGAAAATGTATTTTAATGTTTTAAGGTATTTTAAGGTATTAGAGAAAGAAGATCATTGAAGACTGACCGACCGATCATCTTTACAAAATGTTTAACAAAACCAAATCAAAGCTAATCCTGTGGCATTCACATTAAAAAATAAACCACCCAACATCAGACATTGTGACAACTGCTTCAGCAAAAATTCTCACACAGAAGTTGAGAATCAGCGCAGTCTGGTACTCTTCCACAGTCCAGAAGGTATAAGTCAGGCACAAGCTCAGCTGACCAGGAACAACAATCAGTGCACGAGGTGTAGACTGCACGAAAAGGCAAGTCTCGCGGGTCCATGTTGGCTTCTCTCAGTGACTTGCCAGAAAAGTGAAAGCTGTTGCCGGGGGGCTCAAAGCCACAGGCTGTCTGGTGGGACCAACAATGAAGTCAGCAAATCAAAGTAGAGCTGCTGTAACCCTCTTTGTCATTTTTCCACCTCTCCCTTTGTGTACACTGTCCTGGTCCCTGGGCTGTGTAGGTTTGCTCTCCTCTACTGCCTTCCTTCCTCTCACTTAGTTTAGTTCACTTTTCATTTGGTCCAAACATGAAGAAGAGGAGACAGATCGGGAGAAAAAATTAATGGCAAAACTGTAAATGTAAAGGTTACTACAGCAGACCCGCTTGATAGGGAAAGTCTGTGTTTATGCGTAGTTTTGTAAATATCTGCATATTTATAATTAGTTTCTCTCAGTGTCCATTTTCCATTACTAGAAAGAAAAAAATGCTCAGTTGTTGCTTCTTAAAAAGAAGATTTTAAAAAGGATTCCGATGAACAAAAGGTAGAGATTTTTTTGAGTAGATGCCTGCATCTACTCTGCATACTTTGCTTGTAATGAGTGGTTACTGTGACCTAAGACCATTCTTTATTGATTACCAAAGCATTTTCACACATAAAACTACTGCTCGTAGGAGATTTTCTGTTGTGGGACAGTTGTGTGGGAAAATTAATAATCCATCTGTTTCTGAAACACTCAAGCCAACAAGCATGACAGGATAAAAATATTATTAACAGTATATAAATAAGCAAAGGCTAGATTTTGAAGGCTTTGTTGAAGAGGTGAGTTTTAAGAAGTTTATTAAATGAGTCCAGTGACGGGGCCTTGCGAACCTTGGATGGGACAGAGTTAAAGAGGGCGGGGCTGGTACACTGAAGGCCCAGAACCTCCAAAGGTATGGAGGTTGATGCGGGGAACAGAAAGCAGACCCATGACTGAGGACTGTAGTGTCCGAGTCTGGGTACAGCAGGTCAGACTGGTACTGCAGGATCAGGGCGTTGAGGGATTTGTAAGTGAGAAGAAGGATAATTACCCCTTAAGAACCCACAGTGACACAGATGTCACCGCCCATTTAAATACTGAGAAAAGTTTCTTTTAAAAAACGCCACTGAATATCCTGTTGCAGTCACTTAAATCACCTTCTGCTCGGCTTGAACTCCAGCAGGCTCTCTTGAAAAATTAAAATGTATATAAATATATATATATATATATATATAAATCATTTGTTCTTTGTCTTTTTTCTTCCTCAGCCTGGATGAGACAGTTGTATCTGAGGTAGGAGTAAATGGATTAGGGTTAATTGCATGCTTCAGGATCAGCAAAGAATTCATTATCATGGAAGCTATTCTGACAAAGGCAAAGAGATCATATTTGTCATTTATCCTCCAGCATGTCTAACTGTGATTATAGCCTATGTAGTGGTTCACTGGCTACAAATATCATCTCTAATCTAGTCGTGGTACAGAATGTGCATGTTGAGGAGGACCGACGATCACGAGCTATGAAAAATTTAGGGAGTAATTGTGATGCCTTTCTGCATACTCCTGCCATTTACATTTCTATCACGTACCAAAAATGCAGGGTTTTTTTCTTGTTCTCCACGCAACGTAATTACAAATTGACTGGGAGGAGATGAGGCAAATGACCTTCCTTTAGTGGTGCAAAATAGGTCTGCGTTTCACCATCTCCTTCTGTCAGGCAACTGATGTGCTCTCTGTTATGTCATTGTGGACAGTTAAAGGACAACAGGGCCACATTTAAATGAATAAATCACTCAGCCATAAAACTCATTACTGCATGCATGAGGACAGAGTGTGTGTGAATGTGAACATGCTGTAAGTGTGAGTTGCAGTGGTTTGGGTCCTGACTCTGGATTCCTTCAAAGACTGGAATATGTTTTTTGACAGGGAAATGAGCAGCCTGGTGACCACAGTTAAATTATGGAAATGATTTCCAAATCCTAATTTACATTGTGCTCAATTGATTCTGAATTTGTGTGGAACGATAAACACGCTGAGTGTGGATAGATACGCTCCAAATCAAAAAGTCACACAGACACACTTACACAAGCCTAAAATCAAAGGGATCAAAAATTACATTTTCTTTTAACAAAATCAGACTGAGTTTTAAAGTGCTACAAACATTTATCAAAAAGGTCATAAGAAGGGTTTACATGTCACACAAACAAAATTAAATGTGCTTTTAAATGCGAGACAATTCACTTCTGCTCCTCAGTAATTTGTCAGCACAAAAGAAAACTTGTTCTTTGGCTTCATTTGGGATGCACGGCTCTGAGTATCTTATAATGACAGACTGGTTAGCTTGTATATGATTCTGATTATGGTGCTTGGACGCAGCTCTGTGTTTTGCTGTTTTTCCAAGCCAAACCTGTGTGCCAGTTCAAATAATGTCCACTCTGGTTGAATAACTCTGCATGCATAAGCCCAGCCTTTCAGGCTTGGGATGACTGATGTGTGTCTTTTTTATCCCCTTTTCCATTTACATTTTGATTATTTAGCTAAAAGGTCCCTCAGTGTGCCCTGCAATAAGGCATATGAGCTAATAGATTAAAAGAGATTTAAGGCCATGCTTAGACAGACAACAGTCTTTGTGCTCCTGGCATCACTAAGCCAGGCAGGAATGCAACTGAACTCAGTTCAACTTTAAAATTAAGGGCTACTTTGAATAAATACAGTCAAATATCAGAAAGTTTCACAGTAGCAGGTAAAGAAGTAAAAAAAGATTTACTTCAACCTCTGAAGACTTCAATGAATGAATGAATGAAGTATAATGTCAGTCAAGGTGAGGAGCAAATTAAACTAAGCACAGCAGGGGAATAGGGAGCGATGTGATTCAGCAGTGAAAGAGGGATCTGCCATTCTCTTACAAACACCCACACATCATTGTTGGTGTAACAGTCAACACAGACTGGGATATACAGCACACATACAGCTATTTCACAGACACAGCGAGGCACTTTTTCATGGTCCTCTAGTCCTCCCTGCTCACTCGTCTCTTTCTCTCTCATTTTGGTTTTTGTCTCCCCCCCTCAGTGTGTGTGAGTGTGTCTGCACTAACCACACCTTGTATTGTAGAGGTGGACCTTTCTCTTGCTCCCATCTGTCAACACCTGGGCGTGTTGACAGGTGTGATTGACCTGAGAGTGACCGATTAAGTGAAAGAAGGAATCAATTCTGTTTGATGGGCGTTTCTACAAACTGGGCAGTTGTGGATCAGACAGCTTAAAGTTTCTACTACTGCTAATCATCTGACGTTTCCATTCTCTTATTGCTAAATGGACATTTTGTCTGCATATTGAGTGCATTTAGAAGAAAAAGCACAGACATGACGATTTTGGTCAAGAGTCCTGAAGATAGCTTTTTCTCCCTCCTCCTGCTTTTCTCATCGTCATCGTCAGGTCTATATTACAGTGATGGAACAGAAACCTTTCCTCAGTGTTGTTATGTATGAATTTACAACTGCACAAAGGAGGAGAAGATGCAAAGAATTGTTACAACCCTGTGCAGGTTTCAGGATTTCTTTACACCAATATGATTCTCTGCTTTAAAACTATTTCACACTAGTGCTGTGATAAGTTAGTAAATTCATGCAGTTAAGTGTGTTCAGGGGTTCAAAGTGTGGTGTAGTCGCACCAACATTGATTAATGCAGAGGAAGTCAGACTGATGTGACTGTGTGAGAGGAGGCTTAGACAGCGACCATCGTGAGAGGGATGTACTGAAAAAGAAAAAAGGACAATCCAGAAGAAAGTGTTGATATAAAGAGAGAAAGAAAAACGTTAATGAACAAGTCAATGAGGCTTTATAGTGCCAACACAGTCACTTTAGACCAAGAGAAAGACTGTCGGTAGAGTTTTATCGCTGTAACACTTGAGGGAGAGTGAGAAAAAGTGTCTGAGAGACAAAGAGCAACAGTCAACGATCTGCTAGTAAATAGAGTAAATGGAGAACACGGGATGTACTACACGACTGATTTTGGATGGTATATGCTATTTATGATATTCCACCAAAAACACTGATCTTTGTAAATAAAATAATTTATTGGCATCACAACCTGTCCTCTCTCCCCTTCTATCACTTCCTGTGATCCAACTTTTAGTGAGGTGTTACTTATTGATCTTTGACGTTTAAGGAGACAGTCGACCAGATGATTAAGTGAGGGTAGGAATATATGACTGGAAAATGCGTAACTGGTGCAGGTGATTCATGGTACCTCTCTCTCACAGCAGCACACAGCTGTTAGGAACACTTTTCCACTTATCTGACCTGATAAACAAATCAAAGGGGCAACTTAAGGTCAGATCGTTGTTTCCTCTTTTCCCTCCTTTTCTTCATCCAAAACGCGTCTCTCTCTTTGCAAACTTTGCCCTTTTGCCCGGTGGGTGCTTTTCATTTGTTTCCACTAAATTTCTGTGGTATTTATTAACATTACACAGAATCTTCAGAAATCTATTCCTGTCTTCGAGCCGACTAGTCCTGCACTTTGAATACTGCATTTCTCACTCATGATTTTTGTTTTCTCTCTGCCCTTCACAATTACCATTCATGTATTTTCACTACCTTAAAATAGTGACGCTGCCCTGCTGCACACATTTTATGTTGTGCCTGAGGTTGCTAAGCTTCTATTTGGCACTCACCCTTCATCTCCACTGCTAGCTCTGTCGCTGTCTGTGGTTGTTTGAGAAAAGAAACAACCTTGCAACCCGACTCACTGGCTCTTAGTGATTTCCTAAGACTGCATGATTGGGGTACAACCAGCTCATCAATCACCAAGCCTCAGTCAGAGACATTCCAGCTGTAAATATTAGGTGATTCAATATTACCATGTCCTCATTATCTGCTATTAGGCTAGGAGGGAACATGGAGATCCTGACTCTGTGGCTTCCAAATCCTGTCTTAGTCTGAGATGAGGAAGTAATCACTCCAATACATCGTCTGAACATTTTCAATACAAGTGAGGGCAGCTAAACATTCACCATAATAAAAAGGAACACATAGTGGGTAAAGTCATTAAAGTTTGCCTAGTTGCTTTCAGCTGTTCCTACACCACTGCACCATCCAAGGGCATTGGAACTATTATAGATGTGAAAAGCTCCGTATGAAAAATCTACATTTGTAGGATCATCGATTTAGACTGAGGCTTGCCCTCGAGTCTGTTTGTTATGCTTAACGTTCCCACATAAGGATCTTTGGGATATCATGTAAACAGCAGTAAACATATAAATCTGTGCAGTTTGGACTCTGTACCCCCCACAAAAAGTCACAGCCATCCTTAAAAAGAACCAAAACACTTATCACAGAGATACCTGAGATACATGTTCGGGTTCTTTTAGTGTGCCAATGCAGTCAAATTGTGCCCCAGATGCTCCAGAGGTCAGTTACAGGATATGATAAACTCTTTGAAGCTATGTAAAACAGTGTTCAGCAAACAGGTCAAATCACATGATCTGAACTGGGGCACAAGGAGCTAAGAAACAGAATGCAGTAAAGAAATAGCTATAAAGATGATACACTACAGACTGGTACCTGGTTGGGTAAACACTTGGAATAACTTGGAAGAAAATTTTAGACTTTTGCAACACGATTTACCCTGCGGTCAAAACACACACACACACACATACACACACACACACACACACACACACACAACATGTTTAGGGGTCATTTGTTGTTCTGTAATGAGTTTACTGCTCCCCGTTGCTTTCCGAATGGAGTGTTCCTCACTCATCAATATTCGTGACAAATGGTGAGTGCTTCTTCACCCGCTATACGTGGATGCTGTAGAAAGAAGGCTAATTTCATTTCCTGCTGCACTTCTGCTCAGCTACTGCACCACTTCTTCCAAACTGATGTGTATAACAGTGACCCAGAGTTGTTTTTCAGTTTTGGCCTCAGTTTGAAAAAAGGATCTAACATCAGAGGTTTGTGTTGATGCAGAGAATAGTTGCAGGAACAGTGCAGCATGGAGTCAGGGTTAGGGATTAATACTACTGTGGTTTTACACACAAACAAACATGACCCATTATTCTCTGAAATCGCAGTGCACTTCCTTTCCAATAATATATCCACACATTTATGAGTAGACCTTGAGAACATATTGTTTATTTAATTGTATTATTATTTTTGGACATAGATCACAATGGGAAATTTGGTACAGGAAAGAGTGCAAAGCCATTTCCCCAGAACAGCAAAGTTAAGCAACAGCTCATGCTCACTGTAAGCTAAAGGCAATCAAGTGTTCCAAGCAAAATACACTCATTCTCTTTCATAGCGATCTTGCATGCATTCCTGGACAGTGATTTTCTGCAGATTGCATACACACGTACAAAAGTGCCCTGTCTCGACAACAGCACAGCTCTAATTCCTAGTGTAATTACGTGGATTATAAAACACTCGCTTAAACACTAGGAGAAATAGACTTTAAAGCCTTGCGAGACTCATCAGATCAGCATTTAGTTGACAAAATTGACTGGGAAAACCTCGAGCAGGCAGACGAGTAAAAACTCCTCCACATTCTGCTTCCCAAAAGGCACGTCCTTGCCTTGCAGCTTACCTGTTTTGCATCCAGGTCTGCCTTAGAAGCCAAGTTAGGGCTGGTACTTGGAGTCACAGGGGCGCTACGGCTACCCCCAACCAACATCGCGTGCACGGATGCCAGCCACCTCATGATGGTGACGCACAAAGTTTTTGCCCTAGAAAAAGTGTCCAGGAGGTAATATTCAAGCAAAGCCTTGGAGGTGCACGGAGAAAACCAAGCTGAGAAATGTCCAACCACTGTGCTTTAAATTCACCAGTGGGATCACAGACTGTGACGAGGGTTGTGACCACCTCATATTCAAGCCATTCAGTCTTACTGATCCTGTAAACACACACACAGACACTCACACCATTACCCACTGACACAGATCCAACAGGAAAACAAGTACACACTTACAGTACATACAACTACACAAACACACACTAATCCAACATGTATGCACACAAATGGATACATGCTCATACCCCCCTACCCCCCACGACCTCAGTGCCACACAATCCTTCCCCCATTATTCTTCTGCCATCTGTCACTTTCTCCATTTTCCCCCTGTCCTCCAGACACATTAGCTTAGCTTGATACTGGCCACACACACACACACACACACGGAGCTCCCGCTGGGTTCCATGGCTATCAGATACAAACCAGCGATGGATTCCCAGCAGAATTACGGAGACAATTAAAGTAGCAGCTAAGAGATTGTATACTGCACTATAGCACTTACACCAGACACTTACAAACATAGTAGGTTTAATTTAAAATACCTAAAGCCAGTTTTGGTATAAATCTTGCAATGTTAAAATGTTGCGTGCGTGTGTGTGTCTACAGTACTGTGCAAAAGTCTTCAGCCAGCCCCCATTTCTCTATATTGTGCTCAGAACATGTGCAGCAATCCATTGATATGTAAAAAACATAAATGGAAATGCAGCATCAAAATACGGTATCAAGCTTCAAAGTCAGTTATTAGTATGACAACCTTTACTCTTCAGCGCAGCCTGAACTGCCTTAGGCAAGCTTTCTGGTGATTTCTTTGAGTAGTCTTCCTGGCTTCCTGTAGGAGATTCAAGACTGTGGTTCATTTCTTGTGTTAGATGCCTTTTTTTATGCCTGAATGATTCACAGGTCAATATTAAGTGGCTTAACCGAGGTGGTCGTAGCTCAGGAAGTAAAGCAGGTCATCTATTAATCAGAAGGGTGGTTGTTTGATCCCTGGCAGCTGCCAGATACTAACTCCAAGTTGCTCTCCGAGGCATTTGTTGAGTGTGAACGTTTGATAGAAAGCACTTAGACACAGGGTGAAAAAAAACAAAAATGCTATGAGTGGAAGAATCTTTACAACAATGCTTTGTTATATAAAGCGCTTTGAGTGCTCAGGTGGAGTATAAAAGCGCTATATAAGAACCAGTCCAATTAACATAAAAAATACTGGACTGAAAATGAGTGAAAAATTCAAAATTCAGCAAATGACCAGAGAGACTTCAAAAAGACTCTAGAGCTATTAATAAAGTCAACTTTTTTAAAAATGCAAAAAAAGTCTGACTCCTTAGAAGCAAAATATAAAGAAATGAGGGACGGTTCAAGACTTTTGCATAATACTCTAATTCCTAAGTAGCGCTTCACAGGCAAAAAAGAAGTTGAAACATTGGACTGCTACATTGAACGATCTACTGCTGTGTTACCAAGCCACCTGCTGCAACCTCTGATGTGTAAACTAGTGGAACAAAATGACAAGCAGGAAAGTTGTGCCTTTGTTTCTTTTTGTTGTCCTACTCTAATGTTTCCTGGTATCTCCTCCAAAAGTCAGCAGCTGGCAGAAAAATCTGAACATGCTCCCTTTTTTTGACTCTCAATGACTCAAGATGCTGTTACGTTCCTTTGCTGCAGTAACACCAATGGGACATGACTGCATCTGTGATGTGGTCAAATGCCATAATGATAAAATGTCCTTAAAGATAGTTGTCATTTAATACTTCACAAAAATCTTATTGTGTATGCAAAAACTCCTGAAGAACCCGAAGAAACAAGGAGAATCCCTCCATGTCTGACAGACGGATAGGTTGAGGTACCCAGTGCAAATGGAATATGTGTTTAACCAGCTGCTCTGAGTTTCTAAGTGTGGACTTATTTAAGTCCATATGACTGGGCCTAGATAACCACAGGATCCCATAAGTCAGTCCTTTTTTTAAGAGGCAGTCCTATGGATGAGTACAGCAGTGCATACGGTGCTCTAGATTTAACAAGAAGATAATCCCCTCCAGAGGGCTTTAGAAAGCTGCTGGACAGTAGTATTCCTGGCTAGAAAACTCCCTCCAGACAAAACATAGAGGGGAAAGTGTGTGATTGTTTGTAACCAACTGTAGATGTGTATTAGTGTGTGTCCTGCTCAGGCTCATTGCCGGGCTGGGAGAAACATGGCCATATGTGGAGACCAGGCAGCCGGCTCTGCAGGTCTCTGTGTGACACTGGTGAGGATATGGCCAAAGCTTTGACTTAATTCATGTCTTAATCCCCTGTCTCAGCATGGCATTGCATATGGCACGGTGTTGCTGGGGTGTGACGGAAACACTGCAAGTGACTGCGCCTTCAAGTCTAAACTGTCGTTTCAACAAAAGCCAGGATTGTGAAAGAGGAAGGAGAATTAATACATCGAAACAAACAGAGAGATCTAAAGTGACAAGCATAGCCTACTTCTGAAGGCTGGTGTATCATGACTATATATGTGTACATGCATCTTTGTGTGTGTGTGCAAGAGTATGTGTGTGCATTTGTGTGTTTGTGTGTCTATCTCCTAACAAGGAATTGCCTTTGGGGAGAGAGCTCTGTCTAATCTCAGACTATGAGACATTTTCAGTAACAAACACTGAATCATGCAAAACATGTCACCGAGCTAGAAAGCAGGCTCATGTGATGTGCTCAGCTTTCATGCTTTAATGCATAATGAAACTTCCCTGTCACTCTAATGAGTTCAGTATTATAGAGGAAAGGTTACAATTAAACCTCAAATAAAGTAAAATCCTACAACAGCTCTGACATGAACACAGCTGGAGGCAGAGTGACATGTCAAGTGATGTGCCTGATTTGGTGGGTGGCAGACACGGGAAACAAAAATAGGTTCAGTGTCAGTTTTGTGAATGAAGTAGTATAAAAATTAAAAGAGACCAGAGAGAAAGAGCACATGTTGCACATTTGTAAGAGTTGGGGCCAAAAATTAGAGCAAATAATACATTGATGATTAAATGGTTTTTAACCGAGCTGAAAAATGTAGAACTGGCAGAAACTGCAGTTTCTCCAGGTGCCACTTGAGGCTGACTCCAAATGGCTGTATGCTAGCAGCTATATGTTAGTCTGTTAGGCTTTCATCTTCTAATTTCTATTTTTAAAAGAATCGCAGCTATTTACTGAATGTGCTGGAGCATTTTTACAGATTATGTGAGTAATATTATAACTCCATACGTGGTAAGTTTCTTTTGTGCTTTGGTTTTGTTGAGTGCAATGCTAGTCCATAGCTTACTGCTGGCCAGTATACTTTGTCTGTGCACTGAACCTGTACAGTTCATGAATATAGCTTGCTAACAAGACTTGCTAGTATTAGCTCATGAATTACCGCTTCACCATTCCATATAAGGTCACTTTTGGCACCAAAAATAACATGTTAAAGTTCAAAAGCAGAGGTCCTTTATGCTGTCTATGGTTCAAACACATAATAGTACTCTAACAGAAAAATCTGAAATAAGCTTGGTTGATCAGGCACCATTTGGAAATGTCATGACAATCTCTAATCATAATTTCTAGAATACTGCTTAAAATCACATTTAATGTCACTTATTTAACAATATGAAGAGGTCCTCAACTACCTTAGCTTTAAAAACCAGAAATCACATGCTTGTCCTTACAAATAAGCTACAATGAAGCATGGTGTTTGGCATAAAAGACAAAATCCAGTGCAAAAAAGATCAAGTCTTGCACACATTTTCTCTTAATTGTCAAAAGTCAGCAGAAAATCAACTACAACTACAAACACTGTAATTTGGCTAATTTTCAAGTGTTATACATACCCAACTCTACATCAACATCGTAATAAAATAGAAAAGACTTTTCTTCTGAAAATGCTGCAAGTCAGGGTCAAGGAATCTCCCTCTTTGCCTATTGTGAGAGGGCACAGTGATAACAGAAGGCAATCAATGCGGCAGCTGGACATCCAAGATGACAAAAGCAATGGGGACACGTTCCTCGTGCTCGCAGTTGATATTATATAAGAACAGCCGAGGAGACGTGCGGCAATTCAAAACTGAAATCAAAGTTCTACTTTGACTTATCTGAAGAGCTGATTCTATATGCTTTCCAAATCAAAGAAGCTTTGGTTCCTAAAAATGAACAGCCTGCAGCTAAATTCTTTCTATAACGAACCCAAAGCCACATTTCATCCTTTACAAAAACACATTATCAACCACCACAAA
>VUQG01038585.1:42362-65496 GCA_015106755.1 Etia nguti
AGGACTAGAGAACAGAAAGCCACATCTTTGGTCCAAACTTATAAACATCAAACTTCAGTGTAAACCACACTCCCTGCAACAACAGGGGTTGAGGAGGATGATGGAAGAGGAAATGATACTATGGTAAGCGCAGATGCAAACAACAAAAAATTAACTCTACTCTTACTGTTTTGGTCACACTGGCCTTTAATGTGTTGCCAATGAAGCAAATTTTAATTGACTTGAGAGAGAACGAGGCGAGAGAGAAGTGGGAGGGATAAAAGGTGGAGTAACAAACATTTGAACAGCAAGCGTTGGAAGTCTTCCACATTCCTTCCTGCTCCTACATCCCTCCCACATTTTTAGCACTCGGTCCGTGCTGAAATGCCCCAGTTGATATGACTCCTTTCATCCAGCTCCAAGCGGCCCAGGAGAAAATCAAAAGGGCTGTAAATGTCTCAGCGTGAGAATGGCATTAAAACCAATTCCCTGAAGACAGAAAAGGGCTTTTCCAAAGAAGACAAGAGCGCCCAACTCCACTTTAGGACACTACAGTCACTGTATGGGGTAGCAGTTGTCATCTGACTGCATCTCAGCATCCATTTTACTAAAAATGTGATTTAAAAGCTTATGTCTGATGCAAAACTTTTTTAAAGCACTAACAAAACTACCAAAAAGTACTACATTTGTACTGGACATCTGGATATTTGCCTTTACCGTTCCAGCCCTTTAAATTCTATCCATCTATTTCTCCAACGGGGATCAAAAAGCACACATATCTAAACACTGCATAAAGACTCTTTGCTGACATTAGTATCCATCTTTTTTTTTCTTTTTCTTCTTCTTGATTGTCAGTTATATCAAAGTTAGTAAATCCCAGAGGATGCTCTGATGTAGAGCTGTGTTACTTTGCATCCATGCTCTGTCTCTCTTCTTGTGAGGTCCCTGTTGTTTCCTTTGTTGTGGCTGTTTTTGCTGTTAATGTATTGTGGTACGGTCACATTGGCTATGTTAGTACGATACATAACTTAAAACTATGCCATGACATAATAAACTTTGAAGCAAACTGAACAGGCTGCATAGAAATAAACTGTGTTAGACGCTGTTGTGAGGCACTGTAAAACCACCAAACTCCCACTCTGGGTCCGTCAGTGATTTCAAGGAGACGCTGAGCAAGTTACACCTATAAAGGGTAAATCAAGCATGCCACCTCAATTAAAATGCAAGTGGTCACAGTGTCCACATGTTTACAGTGTATATTTACGGCTAAAATGGGGTGATAAACAACCCTCGGCTTACTGAGCAGTGTGACAGGCTGACAGTAACGCAGCACAGGTGGGATTAATTCAAGAATGACATAGAGCGGGGTCAGGAGGGGACACTGCTTTGCTGCACATAAATATTGATATGGTGAAATCAAAGGCTCTAACTTTAAAAAAGAAAGTGACCTTACTTAGACAACTTCATTTATAGTGAGAATACTGGTGTAGCTGCAGTGCAGTACAGCTTGGCTGGAGTTTTGGAAGGCCTCTCTTATCCTCTGCCAACAGATCCAGGGGCCAGAGGGGACTTGAGACGTTTTTGGAGGGGTTTTTTTCCCCCTACCAACAGCTTTTTTGGAATGAGGCAGATGTAAACAATTACTGAGCAAAACGCTCATGATGGGAAGGAAACAGACGAGGGATTAGCTGAGTTTCATCTCCAGTTTTGGTATTATTTGACGCACAGGCAAAAGCCCTCTTTTTGTTTTTTTGTTGTTCTTTTCAGCAAGAGGGAACGGACTGACTTCGCATACTCTCGTCAGTGATGGAGGACCGCAGGAAGTGGCTCAGTCAGAGCAGAACAGACAGAATCAGTGGTTTCGCTTTACCCGTGGGATTGCGTCAAAGAGAACTGAGAACTTCAGTGAGAATATCGTGGATGGAAAACTGGGAATTTAAAGAAAAATCCAGAACTCCAAAGACAGGTCTGCTGATGTGATTCAATATTTGATGAGACAAACTAAAAAGGCGGGAGAGGGGAGAGAGAAACATGTTCAGTAGAGTTGTGACCTTCTGTGATGCATATTTTAATAACCTCGAAATATCCATAATATTCATAAAATTCATTCAGCGTTACACCTTTGGGATCAGGCCTGTTGCCAGCAGGTTGCCAGTTAAACCAACAAAACAGTGTGGTTGCACATAGGAGCTCACTGTTTTTATATTCTTGGTCAACATTCCCCGAATAGACAGACGTTATAAAAATACAAAAAAACACTGATTTCTTTCATCTCCTTAAGTGGTTGCTGAGCGCAACGCACGCTCGGAATAGATTTTGGGTAACGACTCCCCACGCTGCCTGAATAATTCATCTCAACTTGCCTTAGCATCAGGCTGGGAAGTTTCTGCCAAAAATAAAATCTCTAGTAAACATGAGCTCTCTCATATGTGTTTGCTTAAAAAAAGAGAATAAGAGACCATTACAGGGTAGAACTGCTGCCTGGCATTTTGGCAGCCCGATGTCTAGTTTATGGCACGAAGGAGGTCACAAGGTACATCAGTGGACAGCAGGCATTTCAAGTGTGCTTCTGAAATTTTTGTACTCTAGGCGTGATGTGACAGGGGTTTCAAATGCTTTAAAGAGATCAAGGAAAAAAGCCAGAATCATCAGCGTTTACAAAAGACACGCAGAGGATACCGTTGGCTATGTGCGCTCACAAGTGGAGATGCAGAAACCCAGAAAGTATCAACAGAGAGCAATGACGTGCCAAGCCATCAGACGTACAACACTACTACATTGTTTCGCTGCCAAATGGACCTGAGCCACGTGTCTGTTTACCACTCCTAATGCTTTGACAGTAAATCCCCACTGATTGTGAAGACAATATCTTGTCAAACAAGTCCATCTTCTTGTTGCGTTGCGGAAACTGCAAAAGATGCATTGTGAAATTCATGTGGAATCTGACACTACGCACAGATATGAAACTGCTTCCTCTGTGATAAGAGTGGGAAACTTAAGGTTAAAAGTTCACAGCACTTATCTGACTCTAGGTGCTAACATTGATCTTGGTAATATAAACTATTTTGCAGCACCTCCCAATATGTTTCTGTTCCTCTGATGTAATGGCTCGATCACATTAAAGTAAGACAGGTGACTGAATTTCCAAAGCGGAACAAGGGGACAAACAAGAGGGACAAGCTCTTACAACCTCAGTCTGAACTTCACACACAGAGCAGGAATTTAAGAGAGAACAGGGCAGTGACTGAGTCACCACATTTGTTAATAATAATAATAATAATGTATACTTTATTGATCCCCGTAGGGAAATTCCTCTCTGCATTTAACCCATTCACTCAGTGAAGCAGTGGGCAGCCTTTGGGCGCCCGGGGAGCAGTGTGTAGGGACGGTACCTTGCTCAGGGGTACCTCAGGGTAGCTGTTCAGTGGAATCGAACCCCCGACCTTCCAATCATGGGGTCACCACTCTACCTACTGAGCTATCCCTGCCCCATGTTACTGTATGTGCGCGTATTTTTGTTTTTTAAAACAAAGATTTAATCAAGTCAGGGTTCCTGGATCTGTCACTGACGTTTTCTACTGTTGATATCACCACAACATCAGAGTTATATTATTCTTACTCAAAATATCATTTCTGTTTCCATTGCTGACATGAGGAACAAAATCCTCGCCACTTAATTAGAGGGGTGAGCCTACACTCACGCATCGTGTCTCTGAAATGTTCGGAAAGCTCGGAGCGCCGCGTAGCTGCCAATCAGTAATGAAGAACAAAAGCAGCACATCTGCTGTGGCTTTGGCAGGAGAGCACCGAGAAGGCCTCAAAGCAAACGCCAAACTTTTATAGTGACCGTAAAAAGACTGAACTCCGTGCTGGGATAAAAAAAACAAGACGAAAAAAAAATCATAATAATAATCTGGGTAAACAAAATCTGCTGGCTGTACAGAAACATGCTCCGGTGGAAAGTCGAAGCAGCTTGAGTACAACTATCAATAGGACTAATTCACGTAACCTAGAGCTCATAACTCTTCCCACTGGGGAAACTGGACACTGTCATTATAGCTGCAGTTCTGGAGAGGAGTAAAACAGGCAAAGTAGACAAAAGCCTTGACTTTTTAAAACCCCAACGTTTCAAGCAGATATCAAAAGATGAGCCGGTCCAAAGAATTACAAATACTAAAAGTGTTTTACTCGAGTATTACTGGGTTTGGGAAGAAGAGTTGAAAACCTAACTGTACCGTGATAGTGAAACTGGAAGATCATTATTATTACAAAAAACAGGTTGCAATAAAAATGTTCAATAATTACATAAAGTAGAGAGAAATGATTGAATTAGACATAAACTTCTTCAGAAACTAGAGTCATTAGGGTGAAATGAGTGAGAAAGCTGCAGTCATAAGCTCCACAGGCAAGAACAACATCTCTCAAGAACACGCTAGTAGTCTCTTTTCCAAAATTTTACTTTTTATAGTGACACAATGTCAAATTTTAATTGCAGAGCACAGCACCAAAGTCAAACTCTGATTTCTGGTATCTTAGCACTGCTGGGGAAGCCTTCCAACTGTGGGCTGCAGGCGTCAACTCAACACTGTAGTTTAGGGCTGCTGATTGGAACACGATTAAAGTACGATTTGCAGGGCCACGTCTGGGAAACAGAAAAGCTCCATCCATCACAACCCGATGAAGACATTCAGAGGAAACACGTGGCCACTGCACTTTTCACATAATATGCAACACACGCCTTCAGCTGTCCATCTTTTGGTCTATGATGTAGTGACAAAGCTGTTACCCGTTTCTTTAACTCAGGACTTGCCATAGAGCATCATACATATATAAATATACATTCAGCCTGTAGAGCTAACCCCCCCCCCAAAAAAAAACCAACACTAAATACAGTAGTTAAGTCCCTTTAAACAACTTAATAATCAGAGCAGTTAACCCTTGCTGGCAGTTATGTACATAAGGCTGCTGAGCCTTTTATTTGAAAGGTTTACTGACTACAGTATGATGTGTTTTGTAAATTAATTGGTCCCACTTCAAGTAAAGAAGGAGACAAAGGAGCATTAGAGTGTGGCTACTTTGCAGTTTCCTTGGCTTCTAAGTCCATGTTTTATACACAGTCTGTAGTTTACAGTCATTTTTCAGCGATTTGAGCTGGAATAGTTAATCTGATAATAGAAAATGATTTCAACACTTTCCCATTTGTGATGAGGTGCAACTGTTATTAGTTTAGTGCCTCCAACCCAAAGGCAGTAAGTTTAAATCCCAACTGGGCTGCAGATCACATGTGGAATTGAGATCTTTTGAAAATTAAAAAAGAAAAAAAGGAAATGTAGGAAATTTGCTCACATGTTATTGCCTTATTTACAAGTATGATGGTATCCTCAGTGTTATTAAGGCCACAAAGTATGCAATGATTTCCTCTGTTATCGTGTATTGATTATAAATTACAAGAAAAACTAGAAAAGAATCAATTATTGCCCATTGTGGGATTTATCGACACAGATGGAACTAATCTGTGACCAGACCATTTGGTTCAGAATAACTAGTGTATAAAAAAGGTTAGTGCATGCCACAGCCAGTAGGTTTAAGCAGTTATGTGTGACCAAAGAATTTGTTGCATCATATTAAAGTTAGGTTTTAGTAATTTGCCAAACAATGTTTGGCAGTCGAAAGGCACACGCAGCCTCGCTGGGAAAGCTACTGCCACCCAAAAAGTTCTTCTTGCTAAGACGGGGCACGAGGTGAAGGGTTTTGGTTTGGCTGAGGCAAAACAGAGAACTGCAAAGCAGAAATGAATCGCAACACACTGCTGCCTCCATGCTCATGCTGCATTAAGAGAACAACAGGCCTATCCTATCCCCAAGCAGTGACATGTCTCCTCTCATCCCTCCTTAAAATGGCATAGTGAAGTCCACTCTTCCTCAGATTGAATTGCTAATGCTGCATGCGGCTGTTTGTGTTATCTGGTGTCACTAACACCAGGTTATATGCTTCTGCAGGCTATGCACAAAGCTCCAAAACAGGATCTTGGGAATCTGTGAGGACTGTGGAGACTTTTAAACTGTTTATTCTCATAGTTTTCCATGATAACGGTCAAGACACAATTTCTATAAAAACAAAACAAAGCGAAAAGGAAGGTGGTTAGCACTGTTGTCTCACTGTAAGAAGGTCCTGAGTTTGAATCCAGGCTGGGCACTTTCTGTGTAAAGTTTGCATGTTCTGAGGTTCTGAGGTTAGTTTCATTCTTGACTCTAAATAGGTGTGGCCATAGGTGTGAATGTGAGTGTGATGTCTCTGTGTGTTAGCCCTGCAACAGATTGGTAACCTGTCTAAGGTGTAACTTCCTTCTCATCCCATGAAAGCTGGGATATGCACTCCTGTGACCCCCTGTAATTGAGTGAGTAGATGGAAGGCAAACTTAGAACTACAGCCCAACAGCCCATTCAAAAGATGTCTAGCATCAAAGTGGAGAGAATGGGTAGGGGTTCACTTTCATTTTTGCAAACATATATTCCAGATGTATTTAAAGACGACATGGATGCTTGGAAGGTTTCTTCAAAAAACAGTGATATCGTTAGAAAATCTTAAGGGAACTATTTGGTTTCCTGTGAATTTTCTGATGGCGCTATGATGCAAGGACAACCACTCATGTTTACCCAGTTTTGCATTTTGAGTCAAATAATGAATCAATCAATCAATCAATCAATCAATCAAAATCTGCAAATTTTAGCAGAGTAAAAAGTGGTCTTAGATAGGACTAAGTACGTCATCCTGTCCTCCAGCCTTGACATCCAGCCTCCAGCGTACTATTCATGAATTCATAGATTCTCATATTCAGTCTCAAAATAAATCTACACACACTTTTGGAAAACAGCTTTGTCTGTACCTGAGAGGCAGCTTAGCTAACCTTCCTCCTCTTAAACTCTTTCTAATAAGTACAGTAAACAAGTTTAATAATTCAGTAGTTATAGCTGCTATCCCAGGAAGAAAACATTCTCAGTGGGCTGTGGAGCAGGAAATAGGAATAAGAAAATCACTGATACTGTGATATTTGCAGGAATCACCTGAGCTGGATTTTTGATGGATAGGAGATTTTCTAATATTCGACTCAGGACTTTAAAAAAAAAAAAAACGCCTTCTTGTCTGAAAGGGCTGAAATAATTATCTATGTCTGATGTAGTATCCTTGCATATAAATATGCAAATTGAGGATTGACAAATTGAATTGCCCTAAAAAGAGACCATGTCCAATGAGCAGCAGTCCTTGTTGATGCCAGGGATCAGAGGAGAATAGGCAGACTTTGAGCCAGACTGGCACTGTATTGCGAAGAGTCTTAATTTGTACTGGGTTATTCAAATAGTAGGGACAGAATTTGGTGTAAATGAAAGCGTGGATCTAGCCTGCCTTCTATCAGCACTTCAGGCTAGTGCCAATGATGAAATGGGGTCAGGGATATTTTCTTGGCACAATTTGGGCTCCTTAGTACCAACTGAGTGTCGCTTAAAATGAAGAACATTCTGAATCATATCCATCTATATCTATTCGTTATGTTGATTACAAATTCTTTAACTCTAAAATAATTGGAGATAAAGTATCTGAATTTCAGGAGCAGGAGCATGCCTCCAAACACGCTCCTTCCGGTTCTCATCTATATATGTTCCCCCAGTTCTACAAGCTGTTCATTTTCGTTCACGTGCCCCACCCTCCCTCCCCTTTTCAATTCTTTCACTTATTCACTTCAATTTAGTACATGGGGATCTGCCAGGCCCGGGAGCCGCCACCAGTCCCCTTCGAGGCCTTCCCCAAACCGCAGCTCAACTCATGTCCAAGCCATTCACCTTTATCTACTAAAATGCTGTCAAACCTCAAATGAGGACGTGGGCCCAGCTAGTGAAGAAAAGAAACAGCTTCCTAAACTGACAAATGAAGATCAGAAAGGGTTTATAAAAGGATGACAAATATGGCATTAGGCTACTCTACATAATATAGAACAGACTAATAAAAAACACCTAAGCACAGCCCTGGACGGCCTTGATGCAGATAAGACACTGACCGGGTCAGTTGGCCTTTTCTTTTGAATGTTCTAGAGTGCCTGGAATTCAACAACCAATTTGCCAGATGCATTCAGTGTCATGGTTCTGGGTCATTTTGACCTAGCATTTTAGTTTCTAGTATTTTGATGTCATTTTGTATTATGGTTTATTATTTAAGGTTCATTTATCGTCCTGAGTCTATTCTATGTTAGTTTCTTGTACATTTAGGCTCCCCGTGTGTCTTTGTCCTCTATATCCCTCACTGTGTGTCTGTGTTTATGTGTGTTTGTGTGAGTCCTTGTGTCTTGTTCTGTTCCCATGTTCCCCTCCGTCTATCACGTTTATCTACTTTTCCCCAGACCGTCATGTCTCTCCTCTCGCTTCGTTGCTCTCTCGCTCTCTCCCCCCTCGTTATCTCCTCCCGTTATCTCCTGAATTAATCTCATTTCCCTGAGTGTTCTTTCCTCTCAGTTCCCGTGTCATGTTGTGAGTTAGTTTGCGTCTTAGTGTTTTCTGTTTTATTTTGACAGTCTTGCGTTCCATGTTCAGTGTGTTTAGTTTTGCTTCTGCTGTTTCGTTGTGTCTAATTTGTCTCAGATGAGTTCCCCATGTGTTTCCTGTTCCCTCATCATTCCAGGTGTATTTAAGCCCTTTGTTTCCGTCTGTCCAGTGTCGCCATCTTCCTCAATCCCTCATGGCTGTGTGTCTCCCTGTGTATTTAATAATTTCTCAGTTTAGTTTGTATTTTCTCTGGTCCAGCAATAAAGCCGAGTTTATTTTGAGTTTATTTTTCGCCTCGGTGAGCCTGCGTTTGGGTCCTATCCTGCCTGCATCACATGGCTATTCATGACATTTAGTGTTTATAGCACAACCCAACTGCTAGAATAATGATCAAAGGCCACCTGATGGACAGATTCAGACTGAGGTGCTTGCCAGGGTTGCTGCCTCATCCACTCTTTTTTCAATATTAATAGATAGTATGTATAGCAAGGGTATATATCTCTAATAGTTTTGACTAATGATTGTAAAAAGGACATAATGAGAACTGATCATCCAAGGACATATCAGTGACTGGATTTAGCAGAACAAATACACTCCATGGAAAAACTGACTGGTTCTTTAAAGACTGTTGCTGGCACTCATGGTAAATGGTAAATGGATTGGTTCTTATATAGCCCTTTCGTATGGTGGCCCTGCAAGGTCAAATTTTTGTGCCATTTTCTTTGTGTTTTAATCACCGTCTGTTGTATTTTGTCTACTTTTGCATCGGTTTTCTCGTTACTGGTGTTTTATGAAGTTCAGGTGTGTTTAACCTTTTAAGGCCACTGTACTTCCTACCCAAAGTGCTTTATACACCATGCCTCGTTTACCCATTCACACCCATTAAAGCGCCTTTTTCTACTTCTGACTGCTTTCTATATAACATTCACACTGATGAGAACATCAGGAGCATCTTGTGTTTCAATATCTCACCCAAGGATACTTAGGCATGCAGACTGGAGCAGTCAGGGATTAAACCACCAATCGACTGATTAGTAGATGACCTGCTCTACCTCCTGAACTACAGCCAACCCCAAAAACTGTGGAAAACAATGGGCCAAAAATCAAAACATGACTGAAAGCATTCATTCATTCTGTACCCTGTTACTACTGTGTTTGTTTACTGTGTTGTAAATGCTATTTTCTAATTTTGCTATTCTCTGCGCTTCCTTATTCTGTTGCATGTTCTCTTGTCAAAGGAAAAATGGCTCTGTGTGTTTAGATGTGTCTGAGTATAGTATACTGTATATGTCCTCACCACCCCTTGCAGCACTAACCCATCTGAGTGGGACTTTAGAATTTGCTACCACTTGCTACTTGCTGAGATTCAGTGTTTGCTTTTTGGTTTGTATTACCATCTGCACAGTTTGTTTTACCCAGCTGCCCACATGTTTCAACATCCACACAGTTATTTATTAAGACTGGAAAAAAGAATTGCGAATGCTGACTCCTAGGTGGCTTCAAAATGGACCATATGGACTTCCTTTGTAGAAATCACACACACACACGCTCAAAAATACTTATCCTCCACACCCAAACAGTACCTCAGCAACACACAAACAAAGATGGAAAAGCCATCTGGGAGCCTAAATGTTTACAATTCTCTTTTGGCTGCTGGCTGTCTGACACAAGGCGAGAGGCCTCTGCTCCGTCCGGTGAAGAACAATTTACATCTGCCTGCTTCCCCTCTGGCTTCTGCTGCTTCGTTTGTCAGTGCCTTGCCTTGAGAAGCCTTGCAGTTGTTATCTGTGGTTTGTCACTAGCTCATTTTGTGGCTGCAGGTCAGTGGGCTGCTTTGCTAATCAGCTGTTTGGACCCAGCTGGCTACAGTCTTAATGAAGGGCTGTGAAAATGTCAACAAAACCCTGACCAGAGTGCTTCCTGTTGTAGGAAAAGGCTGACCAGAAAAAAACAAGAACTGCCCTATGAGTAATGAACCAAAAAAAAAATTCTTTTCAGTATTCCCTGAATTTAAGATTCAGGTTGCTTTCTTTGTATTTAAAAAAACACTTACCTGAACTACTGTATAAAACACAATTATGGGAAGTCAAAGGGAGCTATTTCATTAAAAAGCAAACTGTGTGAATTGCTCATTCTCTAAAACATGTCACTGCATGTCTATGTTATGTAACAATATTTCGGAGTAATTATTTTTAAGTTTTAAATGGTGTATTGGGAGTGACAAGAAAGAGGATCCCACACCTTATCATTCAACCAATTATTAAAGTGTTATTTGGCAGAAAAAGAAGTCACCGTGAAAAGAAAAATAAAAGAAATTTGAGAGAAATTAGTGCAAAAACAATGGAACATAGTTCTTTTTATATTTCATCAATAGCCTTTTCTTTTGTTTTCTCTCCTCAACCAAACTGACTGCATATGTTCAATCAGAGTAAATTAGCTGCCAGTGGAATATCTTACAAAGTAGTTTACATGAACAGCTAACTTCTATATGCCTTCAGCTATAGACTTTTGTTATGTTTTGAACATAAAGGGTACAACAAGGAATGATAAAAACATGCATGTAAAGAGGCCTAAGAACAATAAACAGATTCATGCTTACAGGACTTGCAGGAACCTGTAGTTCTTTTTTTTTTTTTTAAATGGGCCCAGGTTGGCATCACAGAGAGTCCCAGCAAGGCAAAAAAGTATAAATAAGCTCATCTCGTAAAACAAGCTGCCAGAACGGCTTTAGGCAATTAAATGTGTTATGGTGGCAGGTATGGTGATTTTACCGTTTGATTGATTCTGGTGTAGCTGTTTTTTAATAAGGGTTGATCAGAGTTTGCAGTTGGCAGTGCCACTGATGATGTCCAGCAGGTCTCTGACCATTTGAAGGGCTGTGAAGCCTGTGATCCTGAGCTCAGAGTCAAACTATTACATTAATGGATAAGGGAGATGAAGAGGAACCAAGAGTTGGCAGTCTCAGCCGGAGCTCAGATTGGTTTGAAGAAGACGAGACAGACAACTGTAGATGACCACTGACTAAAAAAATTAAACAATGACGTTCAATTTCAATTCAATTCAGTTTTATTTATACAGCACCAAATCACAACAACAGGCGCCTCAAGGTGCTTTATATTGCATGGTAGACCCTACCATATTACATACAGAGAAAAACCCAACAATCATATGACCCCCTGTGAGCAAGCACTTTGGCGACAGTGGGAAGGAAAAACTCCCTTTTAACAGGAAGAAACCTCTGGCAGAACCAGGCAATGTCAATTCTTTTTTCTGTTACTCTGTACATCTACACATTCGACTGGTGCATTTTTGCTATTAAAAAACTCCAAAATGGCTTGTGATGAACAAAATCAAGGCTTGGCTTTAGATTTTCACACCTGGAGTGGGTGTAAAGTTGATTTGACTGTGGTTTCAAAACAGAGCTTAAGGGTATTTCTTTCTGTTCATGTAGGCTCAAAAATATAAACAAATAAAGTGACTTACTTAGCCTGAAAACTTTGATCCACCTTCATACCATCTCAGAGTATGAAGGTTAAATTTACACGATTTCATTAAAGTTATTGTAAAAAAACCAAAAATGAAATAAAGTCAAATGAAATAACTAAATCAGCTGAATCTGAGGGGGTCAGATGGGAAATTGGCAAATCATTTGACAGACTTTATATCTATATATGCATTGTATATCCACCCACCCATCCATCCATCCATCCATCCATCCATCCATCTTCTGCCGCTTATCTGGGTTCAGGTCAGCAGTCTGGGGGTAGCAGTCTAAGCAGAGAAGCCCAGACTTCACTCACCTCTTCAGAGCCCCTTCTTCCAGCTCACCTGGGGGGACACCAGGAGTTGCTCCCAAGCCAGACAGGAGATATATTCTCTCAAGCTTGAGAGAGTCTCCGCATCTCTCAAGCTGGAGAGATGACATTATTTGAAAACCCTATTTTCATAACATCTGTTGTTTTTAAAAAGAGGATGGGTTTTCTTGCTTCTGAAACTACACACCTCCCCATAAGCCTCCCCAAACTGAGGCTGAGATCCTTGACACAGCATCGCTTAAGGCTAAAGGCTGTTACCCCAAGCTGCACATTAACAGATACCTGACTTACACAAAAAAACCCAAGTTTGATATATTCAAACAGGCCGATGACAGACACGAACAAAACCTGTAAAACGAACTTACTGTTTACTGTAGACAGGTAAACAAAGGTATGTAGCACTTCTTCTTCTTGTCCCTGACAAGAAGTGTTTTTCTTTTACAAACACGAGCATACACCACAGTGTTTAGCATTCAGGGATGAACCAGTTGTTTGCACTGAGCTTGCTGTAAGTGAACCAGAGCCAGGCTGCCACATGCTTGCAGTATAATAATGGCTATCAGCCTGGGGGTTTGTGGCGGGAGCCCCTTTACACCCGCCTAGAGCTGGCCTAAGGGCCTCTGTCATTATGTAATAAACTGGCATTAAGGTCCACATGTCCATTTATTGATAGAGCCCTGCAGAACCTACATTGTGTCAGAAAAATGATTGAGAGAATAACATGCGGAATGTGGCACTGTGTCCTCAGGCTTCATCACACAAAAGGACAGCTTGTTCCATTATCATTCTAACATGTTTGCAGTGACTCTTTAACAGTGCTGACAGTGACTATTCTCTGTATCTGAAATCAGTAAGGGATGAGCCTAAGCATACTCGAGGAAGAGAGAGAATCATGGAAACAGCTCAGTTTCCTTAACTTAAGTAAGGTCTTTATTTGTTTGGATGGTGAGAAAAAAAATGTTAACTTAAAAAATGCATGGGTTCATTCAACCTTGCTGCATCCAGCTCCTTCACTAGCAACACTGGAAGCTAGGTGTCAGTGCTGGGTCTTACAGTGAAAGCTATTTCTGTCGTTGTTTACAGTGGACTTGGATAATGACATACCTTTTTCTTGGAGACTGTTCTTGACTTGGATGTGGTGAGTGGGGTTTTTATTTATGATGGAATTTACCTGATCTTTAATTACCACTGTTTTATTATACTGTTATCTTATGTAGACTTTTTTGCCCCTCAGAATATATCAGACTATTTTGTCTTGGATTTGAGCACCCACAATAGTCCTTATACTTTGCTAATGGTTTACAGCAACAGGTTCTTAATCTAAATGCCAAATTTGGATTCACCTCCAGACCTTTTACCTGCTTAACGCCTGAAGAAATAAAGCCCATCTGTCCATAAATCACTCCTTAAAGATATAACTAGGTTTAAAACATTTTCCATTCACAGTACTGTTAGCTGTGAAAGCTCAGAGACAATGCTTCAGTCACCTGCTTTTGGACACTCAAGAGGCTTCAGGCATGCTCAGATCCAGGATCCAGTAAAGAGCCCTGAGGCAACTATTGTTGTCGTCGATTTGGCACTAAATAAAATTAAATGGAATTGAATGGAATCCAATATGGCTATTGAGCAATCCTGGCTGATTACAGTGAACTTTTTTTTTTGGTTCATTACACTCAACAATAATAACAACAATAACAATTTAGGTCTATAAACTAAAGAGGCATTAAAATATTTTTTTTCCAAAACCCAGGGGTTATTATTACACCAATCAAATTTAGTTTAGAGTAAAATTAGAAGATAGAACAGGGGATGTTTGATATCTTTATATCAACAGTCAATAATAATGATGGGGAGAGGAATCAAACCCACCAAAACAGGGTTAAAAGTGTACATCTGGAAACTTCTAAAGTCACTCACTGTCAAAGCCTACTAAAGAATCTAAACCTTCTTTAAAATAAACAACTAAATAGAAGCGTATGTTATGAATTTGTAATAACATAAGAGTCAACTCATGCTAGTCATTTTTTATTTTGCTTTTTGTTTGCTCAGGTAAAAATAAAAATGAAGCAAACCTTATTCAGTGTCCCTATTTATTTGATCATTCTGATCTTACATGTTTACAAGTGCAATAAGATTTTTATCAACCACACATGACTAATCATAAGCAAACACTCGTCTTGATCCAAATGAACACTTCCTGTTATTCTGGAATGAGGTCCAGAAATGCAGCTGTGACTTTTGTCACATGTGAACCAAATGGAAGACACCTGCAACGCATTTACTTCCACAGGACTTTCATTTGTTTGCATATTTTTTTCCACTGATTGCATCAGGTGATGAACTCTAAATGGGTATAAATAAAATAAACAAGTATTTATGCAGACAATTAAATACATTCTGTCAAAATTCCAAATACATAATGTTATATTGTGAATTTTATATTCAGGAAGGTTATGAGAGAATCTGAACCAATGGTACGGACAACCTCAGCATTAAGGATTAAGTTATTTGTAAATGAAATGATCTAAGAGCAGCTCACCTTTGACCTGCACACAGAAAACAACTCTTCATACTTTTTAAGAATGCACCTTTCATGGACTGTAGGCACTCAATTTGATTGCTCTATGCAAATGCTTAATTTTATTAAATTCATTAAGATTAAAAAAAAAGGGAAAAAATAAGGCAAGACTGACCACTGTGCCTCTCTACATCCCCCTCTTGTGGTTACATGATGCTTGAGGTCATGGTGTCAGTGTCAGCTGGTTAGTGATAACCCGCTTTCAGGGTTATTCGTTTAATCCCCATATGAGTGTCCCACACACACACACACACACACACACACACACACACACACACACACACACACACACACACTCTACTGTATTGTAAGACATTTCTTATATGGCAGATAATCCTTTTTCCTGTGGTCTTTAATTTGAAATAGGGACAAACAAATTTGTCTCATTTTCACGTTACAAAATTCAGGATTAACTTACCAAAATTGAAAGAATTTTTAAGAATTAGGAATATTATAATATTTGAACAGACAAAAAACCCAATAATTTCATTACTAGCAAAAGGAAAAAGCAAAGAGAGGAAAAATGAAACATATTCTGTAAATTACACCGTTTTAAATAAATTATAGGCTCTAGTTAGTTCTGTCCCTGATGAAATAACTTCTAGGTGGCTGTCTGCTCCATCCCAGCATCCTCATAACAAAAACTCACAGTGCAGGAGTCAAGATAGAGAGGAACAGTCAAATAAATTAACTCAAGGCAGGTAAAGATTAAGTGCCGTAGCAAAATTAACGTTGCAGCCTAGAGCTTTAAGGAGAGATATCAGGAGTTACAAACCAGACTTCAAGCTTTTAAACTTCACACAGGGGGAAAAAAAACAAAACAAGAAGGCCGGCTTAAGCTGAGGGACTGACAGAGAGTTAATTGACAGGTCAACAGCAAGCGAGTAGAGCTTTGTCAACAATTAAACTCCACTTCCCTCATTTTCTCAGTGGGCTAAATCCAGGATCATCTGGATTGGCCTTTAAAAATCTATTCTAAATCTAAATCAGATCTTGTACTTTTCACTCACAATTGTTACACTAGCACACACTAGCAGTGTAAGCTGGGAGGAGATAATCCTTCATTCTCCAAGGTCCCAGGCATCCCGACACCACTGAGGACACGGATCGTCACTCACTGACATGACATGAGAGAGAGTTAATCTGATGGAGGGAGCACGGTGACCCATGCTAGGCTTACACACACACACACACACACACACACACACATATAAAGTGTGTAAATAGTTGTTGAGGCTTTATCTCCTAGTGGCTTCAGTCTGCCACACATCACTGAATAAGCTTGCATTTCGAGCCTCATCCCATCCCACTGGAGATAATGAACCCTGAATTTCAAATTTATTTTCCTATCTTTGATTTTTCTCCTGTTGTCTCGTTCTTCCCTGCTATCAATTCAATTAGCTATCCCAAAGTTCAAGCATTAAATGCTGATGAATGGCACTAAAAGAAGGACTAATTGAATTTCGATCAAACACAAACAGGTTTCCGTTTGGAACAAGGAACAAGCTCACCGTTTTTCACTGTTCATTCCAAGCAGATCAGAGTTCAAAGTGGGGAAGAGGACTCAGAGGAATGCGTCCACGGTGTAGATCGCGTTATCTCATCAGCTCAAACTGAATGAGCACAAACCTGATAAAAATCATCACAGTGGTGGCATGCCGCTTTTCCCCAGTCTGACCGCCGACTCATTCCAAAGTGTTCGCTCATGAACCACGAGCACACATACATATCCTGAGGCAGCATTTGACAGCAGGCACCTTCAACACAATGAGTCACTGTCAAAAAAGAAAGACAAACAACTCATAAATTACAATTATCTCTTATTCATGTCAATGCACCAAAGTCTCAGGACAGTAGCACCTGCCCTTTAATTCTATGTTTCACTCCACTAATGCATGTGTTTAGCAGTACAACAGATTGACCTTAATTCAAAATTCCAAAAAGGTAGTAATTATGGAAGAAAAACAGAAGCAAAGGCCTCCCTTCCAAGTCGCTCTGATTAATAGCGTCCCTGTCTGGCATAGTTCAGCGGTGATCGGATTTACAACGGCATAATTGATGGGTGAACTCCTACTGTGAGACAAACATCAAGACAGGATTTCCTTCCAAGCTGCAAGCGTGAAGATTCCTAGTGTGTGAGGAAGGAGAGAAGTTGAACGGAATGAGAGCCAAACCATCTGCTGGTAAAATGAGCAGAAGATTTGTGGAGATTTGTGAGAGGTGAAGCTCAGGTCCTCCTTCCTCAGAGAGTGGAATACAGACCCAAGACCAAGCTGAGTGAGAGAAGAGTGAAATGAGCGCATTTAATGGAGTACAATGACTGCACAGAGTAGGAACAAAGAGTCTTTCACACACCTGGATGTGTGTGTTGGGTTGAGATGAGATCATAAATTAGTAGATAAAGAACAGATAGGAAGATAGGTGAGGACTGAGGGGCGAGGGGAAGAGGGTCTTATAGGGGCAGAAGAAGTGAATGAAGGAGGGCTGTGTTTGCCTCCAGGGTTTTGTTAACGTCTACTGAAAACAGCATGCTGGGTAACTTGCATGGACAGGAAACACCCTGAGGGTCAGACATGTGTTCCTGCTGAGACACAGCACACAGGTGGAAAGAAATGAGAAAAAAAATGGAGATGCACAGATCTTGTTGAATGCACTAGGTCATCGTTGGTAATGGACTGGTTCTTATATAGCGCTTTTCTACTCTTCTGAGCACTCAAAGCGCTTTACACAACTTGTGCATTCACCCATTCACACCCACTCATACAAGCACTTCTAAACTCAAGTGCAAACTAATGTACATTCACACTCGGATAGATGCATCGGAGAGCAATTTTGGGGTTAGTATCTTGCCCAAGGATATTTGGCATGCAGACCAGGGGAAGCCAGGAATCGAACCACCAACCTTCCGATCAGTAGATGACCTGCTCTACCGCCTGAGCTACAGCCACCCCCGTTGGAAGGTGTTTGCCACATGCGAACTGTGTGCAGGTCTGGAATATAATTCCTATGCTGCAGTTCTGACTGTTTTGAGACTCACTTTTTCACCCTTTCAAGTCATCATTGCAGTCTCTTACTATGGAGTTTGAACTGTGACCCCCACTAATGGGCAACAATAATGGTTGATGTATACTGCAAAACAATTGATGTGTAACTTTTCTGTATCCACAATATCCACTGCATGTGTCCTAGCGCACTGAACAGTTGTTCTGAGGTTTCTTCCTTAAGACAGACAGCGTTTAGCTTCAGGCTCAAATTAACATGTAACCATGACCTAAGATCTTTTACCAGTATAGCTTCATCGTTGGAACGAGTGGGAACAAAGGCAGGGCCAGATTTAAACCACAGCTGATGACAGATAAACACTTAAATGACATTAAATGACAAAGTGAGGCATAAGCAAGAGAAATTCCTGAAGGGAGACTTGTTAAACTGCTACAACCTTTTTGAATGCAGCTTTCTTGGACATATTCCCCATTCAGGGAATACCTGTCAGGATATGTTTCTAGGAGAGCTGTTTTTTATTTTGTTGCAAGCAGCAGACAGACTGTTTCCGACAGGTTCTGGTCCACTGGGACGTCTCTCTCTCAAACCAGCCAATTTAGGCCTAGCTACAGCTGTTTGTAGAAGAGTTACCAGTGGTTATGAGTTTCCACTCCTTGAAAGGGTGACCAGAATTGGGCACTTTGATTCATTTTCTTCTTTTCGTTCATGTGCCCTGATAGATTTTTCAAATTATGCTGTGGGAAAAGATCACGAGTGTCTGTAATATAACTAAAGTTAAATCTCTGCACTTTTAATTAGGCATTTTATTCCATATTTTATCAGATATCAATCTAATCCTGACTCAGAAAGCTGTAATAATGGGGGCAATGTGCTAATTCACAGATTAGACTTATTCAGATCTGAAGAGTTAACACAGCAAGCAAGAAGCTAACCAAAAAGCAACAGGAATATGAAGGTGTTTCACACTTGCCACTTCAACAGTTTTCCTTGTATGTTTGCAAAAGTTTCTGGCTTAACTGGGCAGCTTTTTTACATGTCGAGTCACTGACCTGGCATGCCGTAAAAGCTCACTCTCACTCAGGTAATACTAATAATAATAATAATAATAATAATAATAATAAATATGTCACAGGGGGCACTTTGATAATAAGAAGTTTGTCCAACCTGAATTTGACCCTGTGCAGCCCAAAAGGCTTCCTAAAGTAAGCGCTTGCAATTTTTTTCCAAGTCTGGGAAAAAAAAGAGAGCAAATAACAGGCACAGAGAGACACTGAGAATATTTCTTTTGACCTTATGACTATACACCATCACACTTTTCAAAGTTTATCTTCAAGAAATTGTCAACATGATGCAGGGCGGTAGGTGACAGGAAGATGACAAATGATTTTTTTTATTTTTTCACCAGTTTTCCTGAATGAAAAATATAATGCTCTCTGTGCAATTACATAAAAGCTAGCTAGTAAAAGCCAGTGTGATTCAAATAAAAATATTTAAGAGGTGATGGAAAAAATGATGACAAAGTACACAAAAGAAGAAAGAAAAAGCATTGTGAAGCCTGTGCTAGTTATCACATTCACAAGATTTGGAGAAAACGTAAACTTTGACCTTAAGGTCAAGGACATTACCAAATCAGCCTACAACTGAGGGGTAAGAAATCTAGGAAAGAGCTTCAGTGGGAAGAGATTTCTAGATCATATGTGTCATGTTTCACAAAAAAATGAAATCCAAAACTTCCTTACTACTACTCAGAGAGCAAATATAAGGGTGAAAAAACAAAAAACAAACAAACAGTCTTTTAAAGGCCTTTAGCTAAATAAATTAATCTAAAAAACTAATTGTCTGAAAGTGAATGCATTTGGTACATTTGCTTAAGCTTCAGTCAAACACATAGATTAAGCGTCCATGTAAATGGACAGAAACAGCAGTCAACACTCTTGAAACTATGAGGTATACTCTGGTGCAGTTCCTGCCTAATTGACTGATGGAAACCTAAACCACACCCTGAACATATCAGGGGCAGCGTGGGGTCAACAGGGCAGAGTAAGAAGCAACCCAGGGGAGACCACAAGAGGCCAGAGTCTGTGTTTCACATGAAGAAAAAAGAAAAGTTAGAGTGTTGAATGGAAGAAGAAGGGAGACAAGCAGGGGAGACAGAGAGAGAGAGAGAGAGAGCAAAAGTAAGAAAGAGAACTGACAGCCACATCCAGCAAAAGTGAAGTGAACCAGAGCAGAACAAGTGTAGGTCACATCTGTACAGGAAAGCAAATCCTGGAAATACAGCACTTTACATATTGAACTCCAGTCAGTTGGAGGGCTAAAATACACACAAACCCACAAGCGGGAGGTCAGGGCTATGAAATAAAAATACCAGAATCTATGCCACTGTTGGCACTGGGAGTTTCAAAAACTCGAGTAGAATAATAAAACTTGTGAGTTAAGCCATCTAGAGCATAATTCCACTAGCCATGGCATGAAAAATAGCCTGAGTGCTTCTGCTGCGGTGGAGGAACAGTGAAACTGGATCATGAGCTGAAGCAGCAGCTCAGCGGGGGGACAACGTGTGGGTTCAGAAGCCTGGACTTTAACGAGGTGTGAAACTGATCGACTCGGCACAGGCCAAACTCATACACCCACCCACCCAACATTAGTGTGGCCTGAGCAGCATCCAGGACAAATCAGCAGGGACTTTCAAACAAAGAAAGCAACAGTGCCAAAGCTGATCGCGGTCCATTATCGGTACACTCATCCCCCACCAAAGTTTTAATATCAACAGGGTTTCACATGAAGCGATTTTGCTGCGATGCTTATTCACAGTAAGACAGAGATTACTATTTAGTAAGGATTGATATTCATGAGTCGACATCCCTAAAAACATATACAATACATTTGTATATCTGTTTAGGGAATAATTGTTGCAACTGTTGCTGAGAATATGATAAACACTGCTCTGAACTGGTAATAAGGAAAGTTACTTATTGAATCATGACATTTCAGGACAACCCTAAACCATCACCAAGATTATTTACACCTTGGAAAGTTACCAGAACTAAAGGAGGCATAAAAAACTTAAATTGGATGGAGTTTTTCAGAGGTTCAACTGAGGCTGAACTGGAAGAAACAGGATCTGTGATACTGTTTGTCAATAACAACATTATAAGCTCCACCTCCCCTGTTCTTGCAGCTACTTCAGTTGGAATGGGAACATAACAGATCACAGGGGTGGGAGAAGATTCCCAACTAATATTAGCACCTAGTAGTAACCGAGAAAATGTTGTTTTAAATTTGAGTAAAATGGCATTTCAGGCACAGTTCCTGGCTCTTTTATAAACGCATGTTTCTGCTCCATGCTTCCAGAAGAAAAGAAGCTTGGAAGTTTACCTACAAAGAGCCCCTCGCATGTAATCGTCCCACCCATCAACAGATGGCAGTGTTCTGTCTGTGATCGTGAGGGGAAAGAGGCAGGAGGAGCAGAGCAGATCCAAGCACAGGGAAAGGCTTGTGTAATGATGGATCTAACCTTGAGAGACAATTGTTAGGCTGCAAATGAGCCGCTGTTGATGGCAGGAGGCAAAGACCGGGCGGAGCTGAGCTTCCACCCTTCAGAACTAAAGATTAACATCATTTCTACATTTATATTACAGGCATTTAGCAGCATCTTCCATCCTCTGCGACAAATGTAGTACCATAAGCTTCAAGCTGCTAGTAAACTAACTAATTGAAAACAGCAATGCTATAGTTAACATTTGGTTGATGAGTAGATGGTACCAGGTACCTATTTAATGATTTGTTAGTTTTTCATATTTAATCTTTTCATAATCAAAGGAATGAAACAAATTACCTGTTAAACATCGCTGCATGCTGCCAGTGGGGGAGGAAACATAAAAGACAGAAGAGGAGAAAATAAGTGGGAGGATAAAGAGGTAGGGGTCAGGGGGAAAAGAGGGCACATGGAGGAAATGGGAACAGAAGGAGAGTAACGGGGCGAAAAGGAGGATGCTGCAGACAGGGAAAAGGTCAGCTGCCTCTTCAGCACTTCTTCATGATAAACTGAGGAAAACAGTGGCCTGGATAAATCCTCTTTTCTCTTTATTTACTGAGATGTTGAACATGTCATCGCTATGTCTATAAATGGGCTCCTGTGGGGCAGAATCAGTCAACCTGAAATGTAGATGGCCAAGAAATGCAGCAGAGAGAACAGATGCACACAAGTGTGCAGGGAGCTGGCGTTTTTGGTTCTTAAAAAATAAGTGGTTATCTTTAGGTGTCACTAAACGACTGAGGACATTTAAAAATGTTCTGCGTTTCATTTTAACAGTCAGTAAAAGGCAATGACATAAAGTCTGCAAAATGCACGTCAGTAAAGCAGCTAAATGTTGGCTACTTTGGAACTCTTTGATTAGTTGGAGATACACAGGCTGGCAGTGTTGTTTTGCACTGCTAAGGAGACCTTTTTAAGAATGATTAGCCTCGGTATTCACTCTAAAATCTCCAACACGGATATATGAAGAATAGGGACACTGGAATAGAAGTGACATTGGAGTTAATGAAGACCTTGTCCTGTGGAGGTGGTTACATGTTGAAGGTAACATGCTAACACTTGCATGTGGCCCCACTCTTTTAAGCTCATGTTAGCTTGTGAAAATATTACATCCCAGCAGTACTAGCTAGCTTTGGTTTGTAGTAAGCTAATATGGTCTTCTCAAATAAAGCTTGAAGTGAGCACTGTTAGATTTATACACAGTATTAAAGCAATAGCTGCAAACTACAGCCTTGACAGTAGTAATTAAAATGACACAAACAGTCTCATCAGTCCAGATGTTACCACTAACTTTCTGATATTTAAGAGTTAAAAGAATTGAGACAGGGTAAGGATAGCGGTCAGTTCTGTCATTCATTGTATTACTGCAATCTGCTAAGGCAAAGACTAGAGATGATCCTATTGATTTAAGTTAATTTTTTATATTAAATAAGCACTCACATTAGTTCTTAACTGAAACTCAAAGAACATCAAGGACCATGTGTGCTATTTACAGTGGCTTGCAAAAGTATTCGGCCCCCTTGAACTTTTCCACATTTTGTCACATTACAGCCACAAACATGAATCAATTTTATTGGAATTCCACGTGAAAGACCAATACAAAGTGGTGTACACCTGAGAAGTGGAACGAAAATCATACATGATTCCACACATTTTTTACAAATAAATAACTGAAAAGTGGGGTGTG
>VUQG01038591.1:0-22030 GCA_015106755.1 Etia nguti
TGTGTGTGGTGGATGGGTGGGGGCATTATAATATTCCAAAGATGATATCTGGCTGAAAGACAGAAAAAATAGACACACTTCATAAAATTAATGTGAAATGACATGTTAACAGAACAACAGCAGATGCTACATGATGCAGCCAGTCACTCACACGCTGGGGGAGCTGCTGTCCCGTGAAAGAGCGGTTGTCTGGAGGATGGCCATCCTGCCCACCTGCCTTGCAGCGTAGGTAGCCATAAAGGTTTGCTGCTTGGAGAGAAATGCTAGCTACCACCACAGACTGAGGAAGGCAGACAGATGAGTCTGAGAGAGACAATATGCAATCTAGCATATATGCAGAAAAGCAAGAAAAGGGAGTCTCACCAGCCATTTAATCTTCAGAGAGAAAAGGGAGGTGAAGAAGAAGAACGTCCAGATGAGAGGACAGATGATTAGGCCCAGCCAGAATATCCTTTCCTCTGCTTCGGTCCCAGTGTTACTATTCCGGGACTTCTACACACAGATAACAACGCAAACACTCTATAGTTACCACATCAAAATCACTCATTTTCATTGCTCAAAATGCACAAAACGTACTTTTTTGGCCTCAAATACCCAGAGGCTCTTTCCATCCTCGTCAATCTGATTCCACCAGCGCAGCCCCACCAGGAGGCGGCCGGTCACATTCTGAGAACAAGCGCAAAGTTAAAGAAATAAGTAAAGCCACAGAAAAGTAACTACATCACACAAACTGTTTGACATCTTACCTTCACGGACCAAAAGTCAAACGAGAGCAGAGCTATGATCAGGACAAAACAGGACGCAAAGTTCTTGCTGATCCACTCACACAGCAGATAGACAACGATGGCAACCACTCGGAAGAACAGGTGGAAAAAGGAGGCCACGGGGTGTCTGAAATTGTAGGGATTAAAAACAAGAAGCCTGGTGTGACAGCAGATAGCTTTCAAACAGATACAGGTGAGCATGTATGGAAACATAAAATGATAGTGTGCATGCAAAATTAGTTAACCTGCAGGACAGGTTTTATTTTATGAATAGAAATTCATAAAAACGTGCACTCAAACGTTCACAGTCAACTGTCATTCGAGAGTACTTGTGAATAGAAGGTCTGTAAACATTATTCCACCTCCAATTTCAATTTGGTATTTATTTCCTTTGACCTTTGTGATCTCCAGTTAATGTTTCCAGTAGTTTTTCAGGTTCTGACACCACTTGTTTGTGTAGATTTAGCCTTTTCAACCTGCAGAAGAACTTTCAGTACTAGTGATTTCTTTCTTTTCTTCAGAGCTGTTTTCTTTCAATCACGCAAAGAGATTCAAATCCATAGCTGAGATATTCACTGATAATCCCTCAGGATGAAATGGATGTATGCTTTGAAAGCTTAATTTTAGGCACTTAGACAAGCCATGAATCTAGTCACATGATCACCTTTATCGGCTTGGAAGGTGTTCCTCTGGTCATTTAGACCTTCTTCTACCACTTATTGCTGATCTAAAATTTCAGACTGTTCCAGGTTAGTTTTATGACATTGTAAAAAGAGCACTCCACATGCTTATCCGCATTTTTCTGCCATATTCATGTCCACTTTTAATGTGCTCAATGAGCTGAGTGTTGAAGAGTCCAGACGTGAGTTCTGTTATAGTCTGAACCGATACTTTTACTTCTGGGTACTCTAACAGCTGTACTGGTGATTTATACTTAAACTAAAGCTCTGTCAGCTACACAGCCCCCAAAGTACAACTGCATACAGAAAATATCTGCTTTCATTACATGCTGGATGGGACTGAAAACAAGTGTTGACTATATTTCCACCCTCTGAAATCCTGAAATTAGAGTTTGCAATATGAGGAGACCAGGGGCGCCTCCAGAATTGTTTCATAGGGGTGGCCATAATAAAAATATTGGGGTGGCACACCAAAAACAGAATTTCCAGTTTTATTATGCTGTTTTCAAATATAGCTTACCTGAAAAATATGGCAAAAAAGAGAGAAAGAAAATAATTAGTTAGCCTAGTTAATTTCCTGCTTTTAAAGTTGATACACCTGAAAATGGGTACAGATGAAAACCAAAGATTATTATAAAATCCATAACAATCAGTTTTAATTGATTGATTGATTGACTGATTGGCTGGAAGTCCCAGCCATCAATGATTCTCAGCAGAGCTGAGCAGAAGCCGCTCAAGATTCACTCTCCCAGAATGGAGTTAACTTTAAGAGCAAACCTGTTCAGGAAAGACAAATAAGTATTAGATCACGTAAGAGTGTCAACCGTTGCCTGTCTCTATGTTGGCCCTGAGATGGATAAGTGATCTGTCTATCTGTCCAGGGATTTGCACCAGCTTTTTTTTTTCTTTTGCTCAAGACGTTTTCAAAAAAAAACCCAAAACAACTAATAATGCAAAACTGAAAAGGCACTATTCAAGATAAAACAGCTGCTGTGTTGATATTTCCTGCAGTGCACCTTATGACTGCGCTTCTCCGCGCCCTCTCCTGCTCGTCAGCTGCAAAATCCAGCTCGACGTCCTCAGTTGCATCCGCCATCGTCTGCTAAAAATCAACGACAGCTAAAAACAGTTTAAATTACCCGAGGGTTTGTAATACAATCTCGACAAGGACAATAGACAAAAATGATCTCCACTGGCACCGTGATCTTAGACATGTACAAAACAAAATCTACCGAGCAAATACCAGTTTTGCGTGGCTGTATTAGAGGGCTGAAACGAGCCAGGTGTTGCAGTGAAATAAGACCGACAGCGACACTGTCTACTTCTCTAAATCCACATCAGGAAACTGGGCTTAAAATAGCTTTGATTGTTCAGATACCTCACATACTGTTTGCGGCAAAGCGTTTTGTGTTTTTGCGATAAATTTTGACAACTACGCTGCACCTCAGTTGAAAGGGCAGTTTGGAATGAGTTGAACGACAAATACAACAAAAGAGACGACCGCGGCAGGACTCGAACCTGCAATCTTCTGATCCGAAGTCAGACGCCTTATCCATTAGGCCACGCGGCCCACATTATGGTCTTTCTAATAGTATTTCCCACTTTTAAGATTTTCTTCACAGACCCTGCTGTCTTCGTGTACAGCAATTTTTAAAACGAATATTCTAGCGCTATCCATGCTACGAAATCGAATCGCTGTCCACTGTGTTGATTCAATCAGTTCTTTCTGAAATACCGCTGCTAGAAAAAAAAAAGTCATCCAGCCCGCACGGTGGCGCTAACGTTTTTTTTGGCTTTAGCCATACAACCCCACGAGAAGGAATGCTAAGGTAGCTATTATTTACTCTGTAATGATTTCAAAAATATTTTTCGGATACATAACACGATAAAACAGATCAGCTGGGGTGCTTTTATAATAAATCATAGTTAGATAAAAAACTGCCTTTTGCTAAGTTACTGAAACGTTAGGGTAGCTCCATGTGTGCGCCAAGTAAACATGCGTTGAAGTGTCGGTAGTGCAACAGCTACAATAATATGAAAAGGTGAGGCAACCAGCTTTCTACGTTTATAATTCGGTGTGTAAAATTATAGAATTAGCTACGTAGTTCACGTTTCATCTGTGTCTAGCAGCATTATTGCAAAAGTTTAGTTAATTTATACGCATATTAGTAACACCTGAGTGAAATATCAAAGTGCAAGCAAGTGATAATAGAGGCTCACAAAACCACAGAGAAGGCTGTAAGACACTCAGCAGTAGAAAAGTACACATTTAATCGTGTATAGAGGCTCTGTGGTGCCTAGATAAAGCTGCATTAAGTCCCAGTTTTTGCCTCCTTCACTCTGTATTATCAAGACTGATCCGTGTCATGCCAATTAAGTGGTGAATCAATGTCTTCCAGCTCTAGTGAGAATTCCACATGAGGTGATGCTGCATGTGTTACGCTGTCCTCTGGAGAGGACTCGTATCTCTCTAAAATGGATGAGTCTACGCAGCTTCTGCTCCACCAAGCCTCACGTACTTCAGGGCGAGGACTCCACACAAACCCGCCTGAACCCCCTTAACATCCAGATGCTGTCGAAAGGTCTTCACGAGCAGGTCTTTCGAGGCCTGGAGCCAGAATACAGAGAGGAGGCTGTACAGCGCAGCATAAGGCACTTACAGAAACACCAGCTGTGGGGAAAGGACACGTCATTGTTGCCCGATGTCGACCTGAAACTCCCCAAAATGTATGGCAATAACATTGATGAGCACTTTTGTCACTTGGCCCAGAAACAGAGCCTTCCCTACCTTGAGGCTGCCACCAAGCTGAAACTGGCCGAGCTACCACCCATGCCTCAGGAATGGAGCTGGGAGATTGGCTGGACACGCTATAAGCTCACTGGGGAGAGTCAGAAAGTAGATTTTCCAGATGAGTCAGCTCTCGTGTTTGACGTGGAGGTGTGCACAACAGAGGGACGGTGTCCCACACTGGCTGTTGCTGTTTCTCCAACCAACTGGTAGGAAATAGGCCAAAATGGGACCGGGTTGTATAGAACAATCAATTCATTTGCTTTATCCTTGTGTTATTGTAGTTGTTTCATAGTTAAAACATTGTGTCTGTCATTCAACAAATGCTACCAATAAAACGTTTTAAAGATAACTGGTACGTGGCTCATTGATCTCTGTGTCCTATTTTTCTAGGTACTCGTGGTGCAGTAAGCGTCTGATTGAAGAGCGATACTCCTGGTCAAACCAGCTGACCCTTGCTGATCTCATTCCGCTAGAGACACCTTTCAACTCTGCTCGTCCTCCAGGGGGTAAATGGAAGGAGAGACTGATTGTGGGCCACAATGTCAGCTTTGACCGGGCTCACATTAAGGAGCAGTACCTACTAAAGGTTTACATCCTATTTCTCACATGTTCCTTTTACTCCTCACTTTATAAAATCCTTTGGTCACCACTTTTTGTGTGAATCACAATAATGCCCAGTAGCTTATGTATGTTTGTATTCTCTTCCCTGTAAGGGTTCAAAGGCACGCTTCATGGACACCATGAGCCTTCACATGGCCATTTCAGGGCTGACCGGCTTCCAGCGCACACTGTGGATGGCCAGTAAGCTGGGTAAAAAGAGGGGTCTTCAGGAGGTCAAGGAACACATTAAGAAAGCTGGGAAGAAACACAAGGGCCCAATGGTTTGTGTCCATTTTCTACTAAAGTTCACCTACATAATATTTTGAGGCTATCATTTGGTATTTGAAAGGCTCTTGGCATTAGTGTGACATAATGTTGTGTGCACAGATCGGCTCCTGGGACTGGGTGAATATTAGCAGCATTAACAATCTGGCTGACGTCCATGCTCTGTATGTGGGAGGGCCACCACTGCAGAAAGAAGCCAGAGAGACCTTTGTGAAGGGGAGCATGACGGATGTCAGAAACAATTTCCAGGTCAGTTTTGTGGCAAATGTGCATCTGATTAATGTGAACAATTTATTAGATCTTGCATTTAGCTTGAAGGGACACTTAGGCAAAATAAATGTGCTTTTGCTGACACCTACAGGAGTTAATGCAATACTGCGCCCTTGACGTTAAGGCCACACATGAGGTCTTCACAGAACAGCTGCCCCTCTTCATGGAGAGGTCCGCAAATCCCAACCCACAACTATTTTTTAGTCAACTTTACCTTCTGTGTACAAATGTACACAACACAGCATTGTATAATTGTGTTGTCACTGCTGTTATTTTATAAGGTGCCCTCATCCAGTGACGCTTGCAGGGATGCTGGAGATGGGTGTGAGCTACCTTCCTGTCAATCAAAACTGGGGGCGATACCTGGAAGATTCTCAGGATGTTTATGAAGAGCTCCAGAGAGAGATGAAGAAGTCTCTGATGACTCTAGCGGATGATGCATGTCAGCTTCTGGAGCATGACAGGTGAAACCAGCACTGCTTTATGTCAAGCTGTGAGCGTTCTTGTAAAAACATTCACACTGCATATGGTTTGTGTGTTTATACTAAGATACAAAGAAGACCCCTGGCTTTGGGATCTTGAGTGGGACGTGCAGGAGTTAAAGCAGAAGAAAGTTGCAGCCAGCAAGAAGAAAGGCTCCAAAAAAGCAGATAACAAACAAATCGCCACTCCTCTTCCAGACTGGGAGGAAGGTATGAGCTCAGAAACTAATACAGAATATTTGTGTAATTGCGTGATATATCTATAGCGCACACAGGATATTAATAAAGTAACAGAGATAATTCAGTTTTGTTATATTAGACCCAGGTCCACCATCTGAAGAAGAGATGGAAGGCCCTTGCCCCACCCGGCTAGCTATTGAGAATCTGAAAGAAACAGTGAATCGACTTCCTAAGAAAAGGCAGCATCTACCTGCACATCCAAGGTAAGATCGCTCTCACACACCACGGAGCCATTTCCACTTCTGTTTCCAACTGGTGGTGTAAGTCAGTTCTTTTTCCTCCTTATTTTCTTCTTTAGCTGGTATCGTAAGCTGTGTGAGAAGATGTCTGACGACAGCTGGTCACCTGGAGCCAGTCTGATCAGCCTGCAAATGCGACTGACACCTAAACTGATGGGCTTGACTTGGGATGGTTTCCCCTTGCATTACACAGAGAAACACGGGTGGGGGTATCTGGTACCTGGACGCAGGGATAACCTTGATTCCCAGGAGGAAAACACTGGTCCCGTGTGCCCCCACAGGTGAATCACATACTGCTCTTAAAGTAAAAACATAGCAGGGTGCTTTCTCATCATGACCTGATCTTAGCAGGACGGTCATTGATGGCTGGAGATTTTTAACAGTGTATTAAAGTTTTCTTGTTTTTAACAGAGCTATCGAAAGTGTTTACAAAGAGTACTGTGAGCAGCATAGCAAGGAGCGACCGGACTGTCTGGACTCGATCCCTTCAGATGACCTCATGTTGACAGACAGCACGGTGTGGACAAAGGTACATAATATACCATGATGTTTGAAGAATTTTGCATAGAATATTGCTTCAAACAGAAACCACATGCACTACAGACCGTTGGAATCTGCAAAAGTCTTTCATCAAAATTAGACCTTTTCTTCAGTATCAACAGTAATACATGTGATTGAGGTTGGAGTTGATTGATCGGGGCTACATGCTCTGAATGGATGAAACATCTACGATTACAATGTTTGTTTCTTATTGTCATGTATAGGTGGAGGAGTTAAGTTCCCTGGAAAGTCTGACGGAGGAAAACGGCCTCAGAATGAGAAAAAGTGCAGAGAAGAACAAAAACAGGGTGAGTGGACGGGCTTGTAACTTTAAATTACACCTATCATGTCAGGTTTAGTGTTCCACTATGATATGTTTATAACATACTTTGTATTCTTTACCAACAATAGTCTACAGATCCACATTATATGAAAGAGGGGAGTCACTGCCATTATCACCATGGAAACGGCCCCTACAATGATGTCGATATACCAGGTTGCTGGTTTTTCAAATTACCTCATAAGGTGAATTGTTATTATTTATATAAATCATTGGCACAGTGTTGTTCCACCAAGCTATTTTTACCTTCTGACTAATTATTTGTGTTTAAAGGATGGCAATCACAACAATGTCGGCAGTCCGTTCTCCAAGGACTTCCTGGCCAAGATGGAGGATGGCACTCTGAGAGCAGGAAGAGGTGGCACCAATGCAACACGAGCTCTGGAAATCAACAAAATGATGTCTTTCTGGAGGAATGCCCATAAACGCATAAGGTACTCCCATCAGAGTTAATCAAAGTAATTCAATAACAAATAAACTTTAGCTATACTAAAAATGGTTACAAAATTGTCTTCTCGTAGTTCTCAGATGGTGCTGTGGCTCAGAAAAGGAGAGCTTCCCCGTTCTGTCAGCAGGTTTGTCTAATATTTTTTTTTTAAATAGATTGATTGATTAGACGTAAAGTAATGAATGTAACATTTCCCTAAAGACACAAAGATTTTGATGAGAAGGGCCAGTATGGTGCCATATTACCTCAGGTCATTACTGCTGGAACGGTAACACGTAGGGCTGTGGAGCCGACGTGGTTGACTGCGAGTAATGCACGGGTAAGAAGCAGAGCCGACACGCTAATCTCCATAAGTCTGAAAATACTGACCAGACACTAGAGCAATTCTGTATGGGCTTTATTCTGTGTCAACAGCGGGATCGGGTAGGCAGTGAGCTAAAGGCCATGGTGCAGGTACCACCTGGATATCACCTGATAGGAGCGGATGTAGATTCACAAGAGTTGTGGATTGCCGCAGTGCTCGGAGAGGCTCACTTTGCAGGCATGCACGGTATGACTGGTTTGGTTTTAAAGAAATCTACAGAAGGAGACTTTGTTGTGTATCTACCTTTAATGATAATGCTGCATATGTCTCTCTGCGGTTTAGGTTGTACAGCGTTTGGCTGGATGACCCTCCAGGGAAAGAAGAGTCAAGGCACTGACCTGCACAGTCGTACCGCTGATGCTGTGGGCATCAGCCGAGAGCACGCGAAGGTGTTCAATTATGGACGCATATATGGCGCAGGGCAGCCCTTCGCTGAGAGGTTGCTCATGCAGTTCAACCACCGCCTCAGTCAGACAGAAGCTGCCAGTAAGGCCAGACAGATGTACGCCCTAACAAAAGGTATACGCAGGTAAGTTCAACAAGACTAATAGTATGAAGTGTTTAAAGCAGGACTTCAATCTTTGGTAGATGAATACTTGAACTTGCACTCAGCGTGTTTGTATTTGTCAGATACCATTTGTCAGAGGACGGCGAGTGGCTGGTGAATGAACTGGGTATAGATGTGCAGCGGGAGGAAGATGGAAGCGTCTCCCTCCAGGAATTGCGAAGGATCACTAGACTGGCTTCACAATCGTGAGAATGCAAAACACAGACATTCACAAGTACCTGGCTTGCAATAACCCATTTAGTGTCCCTGAATATCCTCCTCTCAGTTGCTCTGCTCTTTAATTTCCCTTTGTCTGTGCTTCTGACACCACCTCAGTTCTCGACGGAAAAGATGGGATGTTGTTGGAAAGCGTCTGTGGGCTGGAGGTACTGAGTCGGACATGTTCAATAAGCTGGAGAGTATAGCCCATTCAAAGAACCCGGCCACTCCTGTTCTAGGCTGCAGGATCAGTAGAGCACTGGAGCCCAAGGCGGTTAAAGATGAGGTGACTGACTAAAGCTGACAACAGGAGTATAATATATATGATTTAATCTTTGAGATTTATGCCTTTTTCTGTCCATAGGCAAGTATTCAAAGGGATATGATCTGTTTTGCCTATACAACGACGGACCTATACATTACTCAAGAGGTCAGTCGGAAGGATATAAACAGCAAAATAAACTCTTCATTAATGTCTCCTTTCAGTTTATCACCAGCAGAGTGAACTGGGTGGTTCAGAGCTCTGCCGTGGACTACCTCCATCTGATGCTGGTGGTCATGAAGTGGCTCATTGAGGAGTATAACATTGATGGCCGCTTCTGCATCAGCATCCATGATGAGGTGCGGTACCTGGTCCGCAGTGAAGACCGTTACCGAGCAGCTCTGGCACTTCAGATCACAAACCTCCTTACAAGGTGTGCTCTTAGCTCACCGTATATTCTCACTGACAAACTGTGTGCTCTAGAATGGATGGTTACTGTGTTTCTCTTCCTGTAGGAGTGTGTTTGCTCATGCTTTAGGCATGCAGGACCTTCCCCAGTCTGTAGCCTTCTTCAGTGCAGTTGACATTGATCAGTGTTTGAGGAAGGAGGTCAACATGGACTGTGTGACTCCCTCCAATCCCACCGGTGTGGAACGAAAGTATGGCCTACCGCCTGGTGAGTTCTGCACACCATCACCAGTGTTCTTCCAACATTAAGAATAGTGTATTTATTATACAAATGTTTCTTATACAAAGTGCACAAAAAAGACAGGATGGCGTGTCTTACAAAATCTAAATGTAACAAAATCAGATGCAAGAAGATGCAATTTAGCTCTAGCACTTAAACCTACAAAAATGCTTGTGTACAGAACAGTTTATTTTAAAACATCACCTTACAAAAATTGGACTATACATCTCTTTAAAATACATTAATGTATATGGGAAGTCATTAAATCTACCTCTTAGTATGACCAAACAGTATTCAGTTAGAGTCTTTAGTGAGAATTTTAAGCAAATCAGCAGCACAGCTTGTTTATCATGAGATTTCGTTAAAGGAAGTAAATCAAATTAGTTTTACATTTTTACATGAGCCAAATTAGAAATGACTATTTTAATGTAATCAAGACAAAGAAAGGTATAAACTGGGTTTGGAAATGCAATAAGTTTTTTTGATAAAGTGAACTTGAGGAACACAAGAATACTAAATAATGTGTGCAAACTTTCCACAGGTGAGGCTTTGGACATCTACCAAATCATCGACATCACTAAAGGCTCTCTAAACAAAGGGAGATAGCTCTCTGTGGACCAGACAGCTTTTATTCCAAACATACAACTGTCAGGACACCGTTCACACGCTGCTGACGTCTGGACGTGTGTGTAGCAGTGGTGCCCAATATCACCTCACTGTTTCCTCTTCTTCTGTTTGGGTTCTTGTGTCTCTGTGGTGTCCTGTGACTCTGTGGTCTGAGAGCAATGAAAGAACAAAGACAAACAAACAAAGAGAGAGGGTGTTGAAGGGGAAAATATCTAGATTTAGCTCAGAGCATTCAAAGCATCAAGCTACATGCACATTTCAACAGTGGGAACAATTTGGATATTGAGTCAGTTTTATGGACTAGTATACTAAAGTAAAAGTGGAGAGAAGAGGCTGTTGTGTATGATGAACAGTATTGAAGCTCCTGTGGAGCTGAGCTAGCGCTGACCTCCTGACTGTCATCCTGTTCCTGCAGGGCTGCATCCAGAGTAGCGGCATTGATGCGGAAATCTCTTGAGGTGCTCAGCTTCATGTACTGCATCAGATTTACCTGGAAAAAAATGCAGATAGATGTTACACTGACAGTGTTCAGAGATCTGTAGGTTTTTTTTTTTTAATATGTAGATATTTTTTAAATATTTACACAAACCTTTGATTTCTTTGAGAGTGTGATGAGATACTTCTCATACTGCTCAATGCTGAAGATCAGGTTGGGGATGGCCTTAGTCTCACGCAAAAGTTTTGCCTTCCAAGAGGAAAAACATAAAAGACTTGTTTATATTTCTTTGTATGCATATATTTTATCATTATAAAAAAAAAGTAGTATTGTTCAGTCCCTTTATTCATTAAAATTATAAGAGGCCTTACAGAAGCACCAGTGTTCACGTCATTCCTTCTCTTTTTCTTTTTGTCATCTGCACCTCCACCACTGATATCTCCACTCTAAGAGGAATAAAAAGGATCTTTCTGTAACAACAAAACATTAATGCAATGGAGCTGGACAACTGAGCCATGCTAATACCTGAGCATATGTGATAAAAGAATAGCACTGTGGTGTTAGGTGGGAGCCAGATAGTTTGACCTGCAAATATGAAACATTAGGTTAGTATGACGTTAGATCTATACAGGAAAATTTGAGCCAGGTGACAGCAGCTTGGACTCACCAGCTTCTCAAAGCGAGCTGGCAGCGACCCGTGCTGGGTGGCACACACCTGGATGTACTAAAGTAAAATGAAGAAAACGTAATGTCACACTCTGCAAGCTGCACTGACATTTTCACTCAGAACAACATGTTGACAAATACGCACATATTTGACCAGCGTGGTGAGGATGGTGTATGTGCGGGTCAGTTCTCTTAACAGTGTAACGGTGCAGGTGCCCAGCAGGAGGGCCGTCTGGACCAGCTCACTTAGCGCTGTTAAGAGAGTCCCAAGCTGCAGCGTCACCGCTTTCTCAACTGGGTCCTGCTGACCTGCAGTCTGTGTGGCTTCACCTGCACATTTATGAAACACAACATCACTTGCGTTTTAGCACCACTCGCTGACAAATGCATCTCTTCCTCCTAAGCATTAATCAAAGTGAGCATCAGTGTAAAAGGCTTCTTACCACAGCCCAATTTGTCAGAAGCTGTCTGACTTTTCTTCCTGGCAATAAGCCAGTCCACTTCATCAAGCACTCTGTCAACTTGAGACAGGACCAGCAGCTGGGACAAGACATTAACATGAAGAAGAAGGTGAGAAGGATAAGCAAAGCCATAACTCTCACAGCCAGTCAGTCAGAAAACCAACACTTACTGCTGCAGTTGAAGCAGTTTTCATGTTGACAATGGCAAAATTAGACTGCTTTTCCACCTCCACATCCTGAGACAGGAAAATGAATAAAAGAAATTAGTTCACAAATGCACTTTATTGTGGGTGTATTGTTATTAAAGGTTACAGTCATTGGTGTACTGTGGAAAAGAAACTTGGATTTAAAATAGTCTTGTTTAACTTGTTTGATCATTAAATTCTTTTTAGTCCTCATTATTATGGTACTTATTGCATGCAAAATATGATCTTTATAATGTATCAACCTATACTATATTGCCAGAAGTATTTGCTTGTTTGCCTTCACACACATATGAACTTGAGTGACATTTCATTCTTAATCCATAATGTTTAATATGATGTTGGCCCAACTTTGCAGCTATAACAGTTTCACCTCATCTGAGAAGGCTTTCAGAAGCTTTGAGAGTGTGTTAATGGGAATTTTTAAGCATTCTTCCAGAAGTCCATTTGTGAGGTCAGACAGTGATGTTGGACAAGAAGGCCTGGCTCACCATCTCTGCTCCAATTCATTCAAAAGGTGTTCTCTTGGGTTTTCCATGAAGCTCTCTACAAACTATTCCTGAGCTTATCTGATGGCCACATGAAGTTTGGAGGTCCGTAGTGATCAACTCTGCAGAAAGTCGGCGACCCCTGCCCACTATGTGCCTCATCATCTGCCGACCTTGCTCTATGACTTTACGTGGCCAACCACTTCCCAATCAGAGTCACTTCTATTTTGATATAATACCACTAACAGTTCACTATAGAATATTTGCTGGAGAAGAAATTTCACAGCTGGACTTGTTGCACAGGTGGCATCCTATCACAGTACCACGCTGGAATTCATTGAGCTCCTGAGAGCGACCCTTTCTTTCACAAATGTTTGTAGAAGCAGTCTGTGTGGCTAGGTACTGGATTTTATACACCTGTGGCCACGGCAATGATAGTAAGACCTGAATACAATGATCTGGATGGGTAAATGGCAATATAGTCTGTCTGTCTGTCTGTCTGTCTATCAGCTATAGCTGTGTGTACAGTTTTACATAATTAAATGAGTTGCAGTAATAACAGTATCAGTATAGTTTAATGCCAAATTGTGTTCTGAACACTGCAAAGAAAAATTGTTCGTACCTGATCAATATCTCCCAGTTCGCTGTGGATGTCTTGGCAGAGCTCCAGCAGCAGGCCTACAGGACTCTTATAGAGAACATGGAGGTTGAAGAGGAGAGAGAGCAGCCCCTTACAGAAGGCAGAATCCTCTAAAAGGAGAGGAAAAAATCCCCACACATACACACAAACACACACATCAGGACATGGCTCCATGCACCTAATATAGACACAGAGGTTAAGTAAACTATAACTTACCAAAACTGGTCTCTTTGCAGATTTTCACAGTCCACGTGATCATCTGAACAAACTGTTAATTAGATATTAGCGAATTAGAACAGGAGTGTGTTATTTTGGTCGGTGGAGTGCACTTAAAAATAAATTTACCTGCTGGGAGGAGGGCTTTAGCTGGCGCGAGAGTACGCTTAGGATGCTGACCAAAAGCTGAGCCTCTTTGCTGTTAAAGTCTTCCTCACCTCCACTTAACTGTGTGAACAGCGCCCTCTGTTGACGGGCAAAGAAAACTGGATTTTAGCAAACGTGTCATACTTAACAAACACAGTTTTCTTGTATTATTTAGTGTTAAATCAGAAGCACCTGAAACTGTCGGATGTAAAAGTAGTTCATCTCTACAACATCGCCTTCGTCGTCTTGCTCTGTCCCATTTTCTACATCATTTGAAAGAAACACATAATGGTTAATTCCTGCATATTTTTTGTTGCTACAAAATGTACTGCTTTTTCACTGCTTGTCCAACCCATGGTAGAGAGCAGCTGGGCCATCTTGTCTGGGTAGCGTTGTTGGCAGGTTGTGAAGATCCTGAGCAAACCTTCCAGACACAGCTGAGACAAACTGGAGCGCTTCTCCTTCTTTCCCCCCTCCTCAACCACGCTGGGGATGTTCGTGTAACGCCACATTAGCACACTATAAAGAGACATAGACAGAGATCGTTTATTCTCATTTTTGGTCCTATAAGTATTACAATAAAAAAACCCTGTGCTGTCATTTAGGACAAGCGATTTCTACCTGGTCATGTCACAGAGGAAGCGGAAAGTCTTGTCTGCGTTCTGTCCATCTGGGCCGTCTGTGTGTCCCGTTTCATCCAGCTGCTGGATCTTCTGCACAACCACGCTCAGTACATAACGCACAAACTCTCCATTTGAACGAAGTACTGAGAGAGCCTCCTCTCTGCTCTGAGTGTTATCCCTGCAAAAGAATATTTGTTTTTATTTACCATTTCTAATTCTTATCCATGGAATTTGATTTTCCAAGTTTGCATAGTATTTCTAATTAGCATGAATAAATTTAAACAATCAGATTGCCTACAATCAGCGGCAAACTATAAATAACAGATTTTATTAAATTCCACAGATCTACTGGTAGTCCATGTAAACAACGCTACAGAAACCATTTACCTGAAGAGCACAGTGATCAGTGTTGATATGATGCCCATTGAGAATAAACTGCGGGGGGTCTTGTGTGAGGGCACCCGACCCTTTCCAGACTTCTCCTTCAGGATCTCAGACAGCTTGTGGTAACGACTGAACAGCTCGATGATCTCCTCAAAGCACTTTTTACTGCAGGAAATGGGGGAAGATACAATGGTAAATTATAAAAAAGAAATCCCCACTGTATAATATGGCATATGTTTTGTATGATGCATTATTAAATTAGGATGATTAACTTTATTAAACTTTTATTTTGGTAAAGACCCCAGTATTTTTGTGTTACTTCTATGAAGTCAGCTATAAGGGGAGTGCTGGTTCTGTGTATCAGTTAGTAAACTTAGTGACCTGAACAGTTGCTGTGGGTTTATAAATTCAACAGTGTAACACAAAAACACTTTTACAAAATGCACAATTCAAAGACAGGTGGTTGTTACCTGTAGTTGGCTTTGATAAAGTTATGCTCCATGAGGACCTCATACACTCCCATCACCAGCACAGCATAGATATTATTCTTCACTCCAACGCTGGATCCCATTGAAAACTCAGCCGACTTGTCCTAATCAGTATACACAGTATAATAAGACTTAGCAATATTGGAACTGACCAGGGTAAGAGCCAACGTAAAAGCAAGGAAGAGCAGAATGATCTGAAATCTGCTAAGGAGAAAGAAGCTGCTTGCTCTTGCTCTCAAGACATACCAGTTCAAAGTCTTCTAGTTCGCTCTTGATCATGCGTCTTGTCATACTCTCTAGAATAGCATGTAGGTGAGACCGGTATCCTTCCTCCTCTTCCTCATCACCGTCACTGTCATCGGCATTGGGGTTGGCTGACTGGCGCATGTTTTGCAGCCACATCAAGCAATGTACAGTACAGCTCACCAGGTGGGCCTGAAACATAACAATATTTATAGCTCGCATATCAGTCCAACTAAAACACACTTGCAAATATGGTACAGTGCACACAAAAGTACCAGAGGCTCCTGGAGGTAGACTTGGTCTCCGTGAGCAGTGATGCATGGTTCCAGTTTTACTGGGGGCAGGAGGTCTTGTTCAGGCTCGTAGTACCGCTTCAGCTAAGGACAAGCAAGTTTCTACTACATCAAAGTTCATTATAACTGAGACAGCATGCACTTAACTCATACATATACATACCTGTGACAAAAGGGTCTGCATGATGGAGCTTGCAAGTTGCGAGTTACGACGAAGAACATCAAAAAACCCCTAAAAAAACCAAACAAGAATTTTCTTTTTCAGTATGAAACCCACATTTAACAGCTAAACTGTATCTATACAGATAAATAACAAAAGAGTAATAGTTAAATCAGATAAATTTCCCTTTAGGGATCGCCACAGCAGATCCATCTCACCCCGTCTCTAGCATCCTCCTCTTTCACACCGGCCCCCTTCATGTCCTCCTTCACTACATCCGTGAACCTTCTCTGTGGTATTTCTCTTTTTCTTATGCCTGCCAGCTTCATATTCAACATCCTTTGTAAAATTCATCCACTAACTATCCCAGGTTCATCTCTCTAGCCCTTTCTTCACACTGATAAACATAATAAAACATGACATTAAAAAAATGCTTCTGACCTCATAGAGCATGAGGCGCACATCAGCCTGCTGGCTGAGGCAGCGACGCAGACTGCTGAGGATCTCCAAGCAGAAAGCTTCATTAGCAGCTGAGTTGTAGCGCGAGTGAACATCCACTTGGATCTATGTATTGTTACAGAAAGACAGACCATGTTTAAAAATTAGAGAGTTCCACACCTACAGAGTGTTTCTAGCACATTTTCTAGAAGCATGTATGTAAAGTATACAGAGTTTTACTGCAACTGTACCTGGCTGGAGGAGATTGCCTGGCTACACTGACTGGAGGCCAAGCTGCCCAACACTTTGAAGTTCTTTAGCAGCAACAAGAAGCCTGTCACTGCAGACTTCCGACCATCCAGTTGGCTAGTAGAGTCAAGTAAGGGGGTTGATTAGTGTAAGCCGCCCTTCTTTTATTGCACTTTAAAGCTGTGTTAAGAATAAAGTAGCACAAACCTGGAAAACATGGCCTTGCGGAGAACTAAAATTAAAGCATCTTTCAAGGACATGCTGACCTTGAGCAGGGGCTGAAGATTAAACAGAAACCAACGATTACACAACAGAAACCTCTAGAGCATTTATGTGTATCTGTCAGCCTGTTTAGATACCTGGACAGCTTTGAGTAGACCTTGAACGGTGGCCAAAGGCAGGTATGACAAGTGGTCAAACGTCTCTGTCACCTTAGAGGATGACTCCAGGAGGATCATTGGGGCAGAGACCACAATATCCGAGAATAGGTCTGAAGAAGAAAAAAAAACATTAAAACATAAGAATAAAAAAAATTGTCAAAACCTAGTCTATAAAGTCAGAAAGTGCTGATGTGCATCTACAACTTTACCCTGCTGTATAGAGGTTGTGTTACCTAAGAAATGACTGACAGGTGAGGCTGTCTTTGTGACCAGTCGATTTAAGACCTGCTCCAATATCTCTCCCCTGATGGGCTCATGCATCTATTAAAGACATAAAATACACAATATTTGCATGACATTGAAAATCCTTTATTTACAATACTTCATAACATAAAATTTAAACAAAAATGCTACCTTAAAGCCCTGGAGTAGCACCTGTCCTCCTAGCTTACACGCTTGTTGAGTTGGTGTTCGGGCTACAGTAAGGGAGCCCTCCGTGGCCTTGCCAAATGGTCCAGGTTTGGGTCCAAATGCATCCATCAGGAAGAAGCCCAGCTGCACAAGCCCTTGGGTAACATGATCCCATCCGAAAACACTATATGAATGGAAAAGTAGAGCTCATGTGAGAGGTTGAAATACAAATACTGTTTGTGTTGAACCATTTCCTTTATTTTTATTTAGGGTGTAGCGGGGCGTGGTCTGCGGTGCCGCTGCAGGGAAGGCGGACGCACCTGAGCGGCATCCGCAATCACGCCTCGCCGGCATAAAGAGTCTGTACTGGGTCCTGTCAGTTGTTGTTGTTGGTATGTGCTGGGCTGTGAGCTGCAGAGCTGCAGCCAACTGTGTGTGTGTACAGCAACCATGAGAAAAGTGGTGAATGAAGTATGCTAAAAAGCATGTACATATCATCTGGTCTGCCGTGTGCTTCTACAGTGCCCTCCTCCGGGGAGCCGGAACAGTCCGGACCTCCTCCGCTCCCACGCCGTCAGGGAACGCCGGTGGGGGTCGCGGTACACTGTACACACACACAGTCGGCTGCAGCTTCGCAGCTCACAGCCCGACACATACCAACAACAACAACTGACAGGACCCAGTACAGACTCTTTATGCCGGCGAGGCGTGATTGCGGATGCTGCTCAAGTGCGTCTGCCTCCCCTGCAGCGGCACCGAAGACCACGCACCGCCACAGAGGGGCATTACCTTATTTTAAAAGAAATCATGGAGAAAGAAACACACCTAGTTTTTCTGTTGAAGGTGTCAAATAGAATACATAAATCAACATTTTGCTCCTCTTACCTGTTCTGGACTGTATCCAGTATCATCTGAGCCACACTGCAGTGCCCAGGTAGGAGGTCCTGTAGTAACTTTGACCCCTGTTGTAGCTGCTCGTCCTTGAAGCTTTTCATGATGGCCCCTTTCAAAAGTTCAAATACCTTCCAAAAAAAATGAAATGATTAACACAAGTTAAAAGAAAGATAACATGAATTAAGACTCTAGTGAGTACGGGAAGTAGTGTATAGTGTCGATTTCTTACCTGCTCTTCATAACGCTGGATACGTGCTACTGAGAGCAACAGTGCAACACTAAAAGGACACAAGTCTGCATACGATGTCTGTCAAAATGAAAATCAGTATCTATGACACAGACTATCCTTACAAATATAACAAACAATTCTCAAACAATTAAAACAACGAACAGGTGAGCAATATTATACATAACCTTAAAGCCTTTAAGAAATTCCCTTGCAAGCTCATGGTCTAGTCTTATAGCAAAGACTATGTGGAGGATAGCAGTGCCCTCTACATGCCTTAGCTGGTCCTGTGGAATAGACTGAACCTCTAGATCCAGGCTCCTGAGAAGTGGGTGTACAAGTTAAAAAAAGAAAGACAGTCAGTAAATGGAAAGTTTACAGAAAGATGTAGCGTGACTATAGTAAATCCCACTTGCAGTATATGAATCACTCACTCTCCATGTTTCTGCTCCTCTTCTTGGCGAGCGTCCTGCTCCTTAAAATAACCTACGATTCCGTCCAGGACTTGTTTTTTACAACCCTAACAGACAAAGAACAAGACCAGCATTAGATGACTAACAGAAACAGAAACTTAACGTGTTGTTGAAGACACATTGTCACACACCTTTGCAGATAAAAGCAGCAGCTGGTAAACCAACGGCGGTATCTCCTGCAGATCTAGTTTGTTGAACATCCTCAATACTTTCTCCACCACAAACTGCAACTCCTCTGATGACAAAGGCACATCCCTAAAAAGAGGCCGACACAGTAAAACATTGTTAAAGGAACTAAAAAGGAAAAATACACCAATATTGCAATAAATTCTATTATGATGGAAACAGAAATATGTTAAAGCATGCAATGAACTTAAAACAAATAACTCCTACCTAAACATGGTTGTCAAGTAGATGACACACTGTGGATCCCATCTGCATGAAAAAAGACCATGCAATGTAAATAAAAATATTTTTCAGTCATCTGCAAATCATTTAATCTCTACATGACAAACTGGTAATCGGACTAAAACAGCACAAAAGACGTTGGCACTCAGGCATTTCATCATGATCAATTTTAATTACATGACCATGTAATTTCTAATAAATTAGGCATGAACTGGCATCTAAATAATAAAATACTACCAAAAACTTTTAAAATATATATTTGCATATCACTATATATATCAAATGCGACATGTCCTCACCTGCTCGAGCAGAGGCTGTTAATCAGCTGCTTCTTATACTCCTCACCACTGAGTTCCCCTAAAGTTATAATAAACGATTGTCTTTTAAACCTTATAGATTGTGACATATTTGATATAACTTTAGACAACAATGTTGATCACAAAGTACCTTTGCCATAAGACAAGGCTTCACATGCTGCAAGTGCAGTAAGAACAGTAGGAAACAGTTCCAGAGATTTCCCACTGCTCATTTTCCCCACTTTGATGGCATCAACAAAAAGAGACGCCAGTGTTGCAAGAGATGGCCCGGACAGTGTATGAGTCTGTGTATTATATTAAAACAATCATTCTCATTCATATGAAGAAAAGAAAGTGGCACAATATGTTTCTACATATCTAATTCAAGAAGTTATAAATGATAGGATTGCAAGTCAGATCAGGAGAAAAAAAAACTGTTACAAGCACAAAAATCAAGCAGACCCAAATATGTGGTTCCAAAACACACTTATTTGATTTAATCTACCAGTTACATGAAATCAACATATTTTAATTTGTAAATCCATGTTTCACTTTGATTACATTTAACTATATTTGGATATAGTGTACATCTAATATATAATAACTTCTGTATAACATAAATACCTCCAGCATAAGCAGCCCGATGATATCTGCTGCCACCTCAGTCTGAAGGTCCCCAGACTCACACAGAGGGATGCAGTGCTGATACAGGAGAAGTCTGCGATTTGCCCCAGCAGTGGAGCTGGGTGGAGAACCTAAACAACAAGCACAAACTGTACCTTATTATCAAGCACAAGTTATGCTGGCATGGTGTATGAGTGAATCATACTACCTTAGCTATCTTGCGATGTTTGAGAGTTACAAAAATGAATGTGTGCATACCTTTAAATATGCCTTTTATTATGGTCCCAACCTTCTTGCCCTTCAGCGCACTATTGGTAATCGTGTTGATGAGCTAGACATTGTGTAATAGATAGTAGAGTATTTTATAGGTAAAACAGACATGACTTTGGAATTTCCAAATGTGTCACGCTTAGTTGGTAAAATAACTTACCTGGTCATCGGTCAGGGTGGAAAGGTATTTCTGTAGTTCGGAGATATTTTCTGCATCTGACAGTGAAACAATTGTATCCATTTCTGCCTTCATTGTCCACCTACAGACTGACACAAGTGGCTAGTAACTGTAGAATAAGCTAGAAATCAATCTCGTAAATCTCAGTAAGTTTATGAACGTTATTATTTTTTATTTTACTTCTACTTATCGATTATCTAGTTGCATTTAATCCTGGGCATCCTGTTTAAATGAACTGAAGGTAAATTACTCCGTAAATATTATACATATATCGCTGTTGTGTTTCTAAAAACTTTCAAGCGAACTTCCCGCCAGACGACACTTCCTGTTTTGCTTCGTGGTTGCCATGTTCGACTCAGACTCCCTCAATCACGTTATAATCCAGGTCACATTCCCCTGTACGGCAAAATGAGTATAATGTAAAAAAAAAAACAGTTTTCCAGTAACTTGGAATAATACTCTAACATAAGACAATTTCCATATAGTTTCACATCTGAAGTGAAATAATATTTACGAGTACTTTGGTCAAACTTTTACATTTGGCGGAAAACAGTCATCCCTTCAGACGTGGCAACCGCGTTTGCAACCACGAGGTTACCAATAGTGATGTGCGATACCTGATTTCCTTTCCGATCCGATACCAAGTAAAATTCAGGGTGGTATCGACGATACTGATCCGATACCGATACTTTGTACAAAAACTTATTTTATTTATTGTATCTTTTAGCGTCATAATGATTACAGGACATCAGATTACTTGTTCTTATCACTTAATAATGCAGAATTCATCATATAGAAATAAAAAAAGTGAAGTTGCGCGCTATTTGAACACGTTGCCTGCCTGCAGCACTAAAGGACTCCGTGAGAGACGTCTGTCTCGCCCCTAGCAGCACCTGTCCCTGTCCACTCCTCCTTTTCAGCTTGCCTCAACATAAGCTCGTCATATTCTGTGATCTGATTTACTATGAGGTGTTTGACGAGGTTAGTGGTGTTGCCACAACACCTCACTTTCTTGCCACATGTATCGAAAACCACGTCTCGGCTGTTTGTGGAGGTAAAATACATCCGCACATGACTCCATCTACGCTCAGCCATTGTTGTGAGTGCGCACGCCAGGGGCTGCGACACATTTATTACGCTGTATTTCGCACATGACTATGAAAGGCGGAAGAGGAAGTACTTCCTTCCAATGTAGACAATCCGAATGATATAGTTTTTTGCCACTATGTTCCTGTTAATGATAAACTACAAATTTACCCTAAATTACTAAAATATCGATATTCTAATATGAGAATCGATTCTAGAACATAAATGACTGGTATCGGAGGAATCGATATTTCAGTATCGAT
>VUQG01038592.1:3978-19228 GCA_015106755.1 Etia nguti
CCCATATGGCACATTCACTTGAATGTTGTGCTGACTGTACAAAAAACAGGGAAAATCATTTACATACAAAAAGATTCGGGGACCTGAGTAGTGTACTACGAAGCAAGATTCATGAGTAAGAAAGCTGCATTGAGCTTAAAGTCCGAGTTTTCTTTGTCACTTGATAAGAACTGTGGTAACTAATGCCGAACATGAAACCTGGTTGAGAGTAGGTTATGTTCAGAAAATCCATTTCAAATCAGCTAGAAGCACCATGTTTTCAAAAGTTCTTTGGTTTACAGCATCTTTTAACTGCCGTATAGATTCTCTATTTCATATGTTTCTAAGTCACAAATGAAGCCCTGCTGTAATGTTAAAGCAGGGAAAGCTACATATCTCATTGTCACTTGAATTTACATGTACAGTATTTAGTTGGTGATGCAGAGAACAGATAAATGTTTTTATACTTGATTTTATCTGCTGCCCAGTCATTTTTACACTGCTGCAGTCGTAACTGTTAGTACACAGAACATACCAAGAATACATATGCAGTCAATAAATTCAATTTGACTTTGATTTACTGACAAACTACCACATCTCCTTTATTAAGCTATCTTTATATATATTTATACACTTTCAAGTTTCAGAGCTCAAAGGTGCAGCCTTCATATTACAAATAAACAGCAGTATAGAGTGCACTCAGCATTAGAATAATTAACTTGAATTAAAAAGTTTACTTTAATAAACTAATATTAATTAATTAATTAGTGCTAAATTAATGTCTTGTTTTGTTTGCAACAGTGTTGCAATTTACTGTTATATTTTTTTCTTTTTTTATCACCATCACCTGATAATGTCTCAGATTAGAGGAGGTGGCACTCATAGGGATCATTTTGTGCCAAAAAAGTAATACAGCACACAAAACAGTTTTTCTGTGAGCGTGCCAGAGCCTGAAGCAGAAAGTCTGGCTCAACAGAGAAAATTGATAACCATCATCCTGTACCTGTTGTCGAGCCAGAAATGCAAAAGAATCCATGTTGAACTTTCTTCGTATTACCGGTATACCCTTCTGGCTGTTATTACAAGACATTAGGGTGAGATTACTGAAATATTTTTGGTTTCATTTCAATATTTTAACACAGATTAACTCTTTTTTTTAAACAAAACTGTTAACTTATGATTTAGTAAATGTAATTCTGCAACTTTGTAGATATGTACAGTTTAATTTATCTCCTTAATACTGATTAAATAAAATGAATTTTGTGTATCTCCAAACAAAAATTCTTTGTGTTACATATTTTTAAGGAGAAAAGATTAAATATTTACATTTTCAAGCATTAAAAAAACATCTGTGTAATCTTTTTTGGTCATATGCTTTGTTTTTTGCTACAGAAGGATGCAGATCACTGTAGACCACAATAAATCCTTATGATGATGAAACCTTTCAGATGATAAGGACTCCAGATGATAAACCAGAGACTGTTTTCCACAAAATTATTGAACTGAATTGAATAAATCTGAATTGGATTAAACTGATTGTCTCTGTGAGATAACCTAATTTTAACAATTAAAATGAGCTGGATACATTATCTCTTTTTTTAATAGCAATAATTATTGGCAATTTGAAGCCACCATTTTTTTCTCACAGTATTAGACTTCATAAGGCTCTGGCTGTCCTCTGGCCAGTCTCTTTGACTAGCAGCCCAAGGGTCAGACCAGTGGAGTGGAAGTTGAAGAGGGTTGTTTGAACGTAATAGGTTTTGACTGGCATGTGTTACACGCTCCACTGCACCATTGATTGAGCGCTTGTTTGCTAAATCACTGCTGGTTTCCCCTGTCTGGTAGGCCTGTGACACGTGTGGTGTGTGGTCACTTCAGCTGGAAGAGAGAGAAAGGGAGAGAAAGCAGGGGGGCATGTGATCAAAAGGTGACACAAGTCAAAAATGTGTGTTTAATAAAAAAAAAAAAGTGGAAATAGAGGGTGGAGAAGTTTTTACTTCCTTTTATGATGAAACTCTCCAGCTGAGAGATCATCAGTCCCTTAATTCATTCGCAAATCTTAGCACTTTAGTCTTTCCTCCATGGACACTTGACACAACACCCCTCCTCCTCCTCTTCCTCTCTCCCATTTCACTCCCACTCTGCCCCCAGCCTCTGCGATTCAGACATGCTTTTTACAGCTTGGAGGAAGTGGCAGTGAAGGGAGGCTGGTGTCATGGGTCAATGTCACTCAGCCAGCCATCAACTCAACGGATGTGGATCACTGGGATGAGACCTCCCAGCAATCTCTCGTCTGGTCTCATGTTGCCATTATTAATCGATCCCAGCTAATAGACTTCACGCTAATAATGAGGGGGGAAAAAGCCAAAATGTGCTGTGCATCACAATACTTTGACTATGTTTACACATTGAGCATGGGTACTGGGTACACCGCAGGCATGCAGGTAATTCTCATCTTCCTGCTATTCATGTCTGATATCAGCTAGATTTGGTCTTTAAGTGAAGCAGCCCTTTAATTGAGATTCTGAATGTAAAACTATCATAAATGGAGGTCCACATTAATTCAGCAAACCTAAGATCTAAAAATCAGAGTGCCGAAACTGAAGGGTTAGGTCGGATTTGTGAAATATCTCAAAAAGCACTGGATAGCGTGTCGTAAAATTTCATATCCATTTCTTTTGAGATGTATCACCATTTTTGGTGATGCCAAGATTTGATGCATCTTAGTTATTATTATTGTGTCTAATACTTTTCATGGTTTCATGTTTCTAATCAGCAAGCATTAGATTGCTAAAGCTCTATAGCTGTGCCATAGTGTATCGGTTTACACATTTCCCTCACTAGCTAACGATGCCAGTTTGATTTAAAAGGAGACAAAAATCCCAAAAGGGTTGCACAGGTAACTGCATCTGGTGTAAAAATCTGCCAGATCAAATATGTAAAACTTTCTGCTGGGGTGACCTTTCGTGTATAAGGAAGGAGCTAAAAGTAGCTTGGTTTGCTAAACTTTTAATCTAAGAAGCATGTTGGTATTTCCAAGCAGTGTTGCCAACTTAGCGACTTTGTCGCTATATTTAGCGAGTTTTCAGACCCCCTTAGCGACTTTTTTTCTAAAAAGCGACTAGCGACAAATCTGGCGACTTTTTCTGGTGTTATTGGAGACTTATTTATGACAACTTTTTGACGTGAAAGCGCGTATCGCTGTTACTCTCAACAAGCTGCGGGTGCTGCCGTGGGCACCTCGCCCGTGCCAAAGCACTCACAGGCGGAGGATAGTCCTCACGCAGCTGCTATCAGGTTAGGAAATGTTCACACCTATGCGTCCAAACTGCAAATGAATCGCGCATGAGCGAAGCCGCTGCTCCCGCACTGACTGTAATGCAGTCAGTTCTTCTTTTACTGTTATGCTGTTTTGTGGATCACAAGGTTTAAAACTACTTATAAACACACACACACACAGAAAGTAACTCCACCAGAGTGCCTATTTCGGGTCACTTTTACCGGTACAAGCCTGGATAAAGGAGCAGGGTTGGAATTGTGACATTAAAAAAAACAATAATTGATAAAAGAAATTTAATTTGTAGTTCTAAATAAATTCTAAATGCATTTAGGACGTTTTTTACTCACTTTATGTCTCTTCCACGATGTTATTTCTCTCTGCAACAACGTAGGTTACAAATACATTAGCATGACCAATTATGCAAATTAGGCATTGACGTCATTTAGCGACTTCTAGCGACTTTTAGGACAGCCAATAGCGATTTTCCTTACTGAGGAGTTGGCAACACTGTTTCCAAGTAACATCAACAGACTTTGGTTGTGTGCTTCGATGTGGTGTGACGAGCAAAAGAGGGAGAGCAAAACAGTTAGCTATTCTTTAATGACCATTTAGATTTTTTATTGTTTTTGCTATTGTGCTTTGGAGGGGATTTTTAAAATAATCTGTATTCTTGAACAATGACAGTGCAGGAACAGGAAGGTTCGACCAGACATTTTTATCTGCTACCTGAATATCCTGTCTAAACCAGAAAGCCCAAAATACTCTTCTATGGGAAGCAACACTTCAGTCCAGCCTATTGGTTACCAGACTGAGGTTAAAGCAATGTTACATATGAGTATGGGCTCACATAGCAAGTAACTGCTCTAATCTTGATCATTTTTTTTTATATGTCAGTTTCAGATAGCAGCAACTTTTTAATGGAGTAAAGCCTAGCATACTATAAGCTATGCTATATGTTAGCATTTACATTAATTTCAAATACAGAGCAAAATGTTAAGTAAACCTTTTAGATTTAAACTCTTCTGTTTTGCAGAAAGACATTAACTAGCTCATTGTTTTATATTATTCTCTTCTATTTCCCTCTCTAATTCTGGATAGGTTGTTGAAAATATCACAGCTAGCCTACGCAGCGCCTGGAGTCCTCCCCGTGCCTTGGGAAGGCTTGGTGAGTAAACAGTGTCTTTGCTGATTACAACTCCTCTCTCTCTGCAGCCCAAGGTAAGCTAAAACACTTTGATCTGTTATTGATTGTCTCCCTCCTTCTCCTTATCCCTCCACCCTCTTTCCTCGCTCCCGCTAAAACATAGGTGAGTCAGCCAGCGGCCCGAGGCACTGAAGCAGAAACCAGCAGGCACGCTGCTGTGTTTCTAATGCTGACCACTGAGGTTAATTGATACTCTCTCTGTGGTGTAAAAATTATAATTATGTTTAAGGGAAACTGAGGAGCTGTTTAGAGAGGAGAATACTAATACAGCTTCAGATACAGAGTAGCCGCAAAATGAGTGCCACAAGACTATATTGAATGAGCATTAGATTCTTTGACAGGGAGTGTGAAGCAATGCACAGAGTGTAGAGAGGAGCAAACAAGGAGAAAAAAACCCAAAGAGAGCTGTGACAAATTAATAATCCTGAAAACAGCGCTAGTCAAGTGTCAGTTGGCACAAAATAAAAATTGGCAGTCAGTGGGCGTTAGTTTGGACAAATACTCCTATTTTAGGAGTGCAGTAAAAACTGTAGTAGTCCTTTGAGCTGTTGCAGAATTTAAAAGCTTCCTATGTTTTGGCATGAGCCAGGGAAATGTAGGCTCTTTGGCCCTGCTTCAGATCCCATCCTTCTGCAAAATCCAATCAGAGAGCAGCTGAGGATAATAGTAAGAACTCCATTTGACAGCTTTACTTTTCATCATTTGCAAATGCGATAACATGCAGTAAACCTACTGGAGACAAAATGGCACATTTTCACATTTTCCTGACTAGCAAACTCTTCGGGTCTCTTGAGTGATGAGTGCAGCGGCCTGCCAGTAGCAGCCTCTGTGTAGCTCTATCGTCACCTTCATAGTTTCGATGGCCTGCTGGGAGAAAAACACATTTTTAAAATGAAAGGTTTTAACTTAAATCACAAAGCACTCGCGTGACCTGCGTGTTTTTTGAATGAGCTACGTGGGTCGTTTAGGAAGGGAATAACCGGCTGCTAATATTGGGGTTTACGTAGATTTATAATTCAAATCCAGTAGGGGACTTGAAAAGTACAGGCGAAACATCAGACACACAGTATAAGAAAATTACAGTGGCAGCTGATTTGTACTTCATATGTGTTTCTGGATGCTCTCATGATTTTGACCATCATGCTGCAGCAGCAACAGAGCAGAACCCCAAAGGACCGAGGCCAGATGAAGGAATTGAGGAATCGATCAAAGCCCTGGTAGCAACGAGCTGAGATCTATCCTATGCCTTGGTTGTGCTTGACATTGGAGAGTGATTTAGTGGCTTCAGAGTGCTAAGTGTCATGTTCCCACACACTCTCCTTAATGAGAAAGTGTGGAAAAGAACTCACTATCTGCTTAGTCTGTTTTCATTTTTTCTTCTTGTGTAGCGTGTCTGTTTCATTTCTCTCTCACACCTCTCCGTGTGAGGGGGGGTGCAGCTGTGAGATGATGAAGTTTCAGGGAAAGGTGGATGTGCCATCCATTACAGGAGGTGGAAAGGTGCAGATAAATCACCTTATCAGCCCTGCCTTCTCCCCACTGAGCTCAGGGAGCAGAGCAAGGGGAAATCCATCAACCTCCACAAATGGGACATGACTCAGAGATCACTCTGCCTCTATATAGGCCTCTGTACATACCTTACACTGGCTTTAACATTGTATTATAACTCAGATCGTGTTCCATCCAGGCTCAGGGAGACATCCTTGTACAAGATGCAAAGAACAGTGTCTTTACGTTTCGAGCGTATTTGTTTGGTTATGGTTGATGTTTTCTGCTAAATTAAAGTCCAAAACTCTGCTTTAATTATACACCAGCAGAGTACAACAGTTTCCTGGGTGGACTCGGTGATGTTGGGCTCCAGGAAGACATTCAGGACTGTTGTTTACCTCTGAAATACCAAACTAGTAATGAAATGTTGTCCCCACTGCAGGAGCTGTGTGCACGGCCTGGCTTTTGTCATTTGCATCACCCCCCAACAACATTGCCAGATAAGACCGCCAGTATTCATGATGTCATCATGATTCAGTCAAGATTCATCAAGTATGTATAACCCAGGATGTTGTATATTATCATAATAGTAAGGCTAGATTTTGGTAACTATACCTGTTTTTTTTGTCAAGGTTAAAAAAAGGTTGTGGCTATATTTGGAAAAGGATAAATATTAATTGCAGTTTTGGAATGAGACACAGACTTCTATGTGAAACATTATCCCTTAATCTACAGACAGATACCTACATGTAAATGCACAATTTGTAGGCAAGATCTTTGGTACCAGCAGCTATCTGGTTTCCATTTGTAGTCATTTGATCAGGTTTTCATGCATGAAAGCAGTGAATGTGGAGAACAAATAGAGGATCACTTTTCCCACAAAGGAATTTCAGAACATCAGCTAACACCTAAGGCCTCAGCCCTAGGGACTGCTCAGAGCCAACCTGGCTGCAAAAACTCATCAGCTACTTACTAAGTGGTAGTGACATTGTGAAAAGTGTTGCAACTCATAAATGGAGACCGCTGGCCTTCAAAGTAAAAATAGCAGTAAGGCACAACTTTCATTTTCAAGGCAAATGTTCTCCATTTCGATTGCGTCACATTTTTCAAGTTTCACTACTGCTTGGCAAGTAGTTGGCCAGTGTTTGCCGTCAAGTTGGTGTCGTCTATACAAACCATGTGACCAGTTTCACCTAGCGACTGCCAGCAACCGCTAGCCAACTAGTTGGGGAATTCACATTTTTCCCTAGCCACTTAACAGCGAGTCAATCCCAGGTCTCTAGTCCTGTGTGGCTGAGGCCTGATAATGATTTAGCTTTTCATTAGCTCTCCAATAATGTGTCTGCATTAATAAAGAATGGATAGGATTCACATGGGACAGGAAGTCTTGAGTCCCATATCTGCTGGCTACACCACATGCCCCAACATCCTGGCCTTTGTCCAGTAAGATAAGACATATCCAGTACATCATGATCACACACTTCATACAACACGACAGGCAAATCAAGCTTCTTACTCAAAGTGCTTTACGTAATCATTCAAAACATAAAGGAATTTATCAAATTAGCTGATCCAGAAATAAAAAAAATAAAAAGAAATTAAATAACTCTAATACCTCTTGTATAACTAAGTTGGAACAGTTCAATCTTGTGTGTGGAGCTTTATTACTCATGTGATTTTTTGTTTGTGTATCAGCATGTGTGTTTTCTGTTCACACAACATATTTTACATGTCATTACTCAAGTGCCAAGAACTGGAAGCGCAGCCTCTTTATCTATTAACAAGTCCCGACAACAAGTCAGCATCTTTGTCACCTTACTCATATGAAAAACTTTTTAATTTGTTGATATTGTGGGTCTGGTCTAATTTTATGTACGTTTTACACTCATAAGAAAAACAGGCACATACATTTAGCCGCATGAGGTTAACCCGAATATCAGCGCTATAGAAGTGATTCATTATACACTCATGTAATTTTCCCCCTGATCTTCTGCATCTCAGCATCCACAATTACTGTACAGTGTACACCTATGGCTCCACACACAAGGTTGCTAAGCAACAATAATGACAGTGACCTTTTAGAAATCAGTGGGATATGTCCCACTAGTGGAAATGATTTCACCACACACTCCAGCGCACGTGTGGGGCCTCGGTGTTTACGAATAGGCTGACAGAGAAAGAGAACACCTTCATACAACATCATGCAAAGGCATTAAGCACATTTTTGCCCTTGAGGAAACCGGAGGAGTTAGCACTTCCCCGCTAGCTCTGAATGTAGTACCTTGTCACCAACCCCCTTTAATGTAAAAGCAGTCTATTGGTATTCAGCTGCACAGGTATCTAAGAGAGCAAAGCCTTTTAAACATCTTAACCGCTGTTTGTTCTGTCTCTAGAGGGCATGTGCCGTACACTGGGGGTTTGAGAATAGACAAGGAGAATTGCAAATTTGTTTTGCCAGCTACATGCGCTCTGTAATTCCATGCCTGCTGCATTGTGAGAGATTGTGTTAGATTTTGCATAAACACGCACAAAGGCGGGATGTTTTGTTTAATTCTTTGAAGATTTGGGATGTTTAGTTGTGATTAATGACTCCTCTGCAGAAGAAACATTACACAGAGAGCAGATATGATGTTACCTTTGTGTTGTTTTGTTGCTACTGTTGTTGTCGTTTTTTCTGAGAACAGCTAGAGAACAACAAGAACACATGTAACAGGTTTTCATATTTTACTTTTGATTGGCATACGAGACTACACACCAGAAGACGGTGACGGTTGAAGGAAACTCTAAACAAGACAGAGGCCTATAAGATATTTAGGTTTACATGAAGGCATCATTATATTGAAGTGATTTGCTATTTCTCTTACTTACAATCTTTTTCACAATTACTTTGATGCATTTTGTTGTTAACATTTATAAAACCAACATCTGAATGTTGGTCCCTGTGGCTTAGTTTACAATAGTAAATTGAAAATGCTTCACCATGTTGTCAGTATAACTTTCGAGTAGTATTTCCTAATTAAAATTTTATGGCTAAGGGCTAAATGACAACGACTCAAAATTTCCAAATATAAGGCAAATATAGTAATTGAAACCAAACAAAGTTACACATCACTGAGAGCGGGATATTGATTGGATGAGACTGGTCAGGATCACATTTACACCTTTACTGTTTGTGCCGTAATTTCTTGACAGACCGTGTCATTGGGAAGGCAGGATTGTTTTACAGTGCTGCGCATCACATATGAAAAACATTGATCACAGCTACAGAAGCTGGATGAGATTTTTCAAAAAAGAAATTCTCTGAGCACTGCATTGCAACAGAAGACACCAACTGATATGAACAGATATGAGTCTGTGTCTCAGCAGAAAGGCAAACTGCACTGTAGAGGCGCTTCCTACGTTTACATATTGGGGTTATATTTTTTTCTGTTTCTTGCTCTCTTCTCTTTTGTAATGTCGTATTTGAGAAAAGAGTGTGAGGATTACCTCGGAAAGCAAATCCTGGTTTTATTCCTGGCTGTTTAGACATTTGCAGCGCGCCATTATCCTACCCTGACATTTATTCTTTGGACTTTCATTGTCACTATCAAATAAGATTTTAAAATACCTACAAAAAGCATTTAAAAGCATTTAAAAGCTGCTAAGCATTTAAGCATTAGCTTAGCAGATTAGGCACTGGTTGCCAATCACCGATGACTTGGGAAAAGTGTGTATTCCCTGACCGGTTCCCCGCAGTTTGCGTGAAAGATGTCAACTTCTTCTGCAGATACTTGCCGACTGCTCACCCAGTGAAAGTGAAACTTGAAAAAGTGGGTCACAAATTAGAGGTGGAGACCTTTTGACGTCAGAAGTAAACTAGTACCTGTTGAAATGTGTTGGTTGTCTTGGTCGGAACTACTACTACTTGGAAGACACGCTTTACGTTTCCAGTTGTGTTGCAAGTTTTCAAGTTTCACTAGTGCTTAGCAAGTGTTTTTGCAGACAATTCAGCATCTTTCACACAAAAACTGCAGGTGACCATGGAAGTCTTCATGTAACCAAACCAAAACACACAGGTTTTTTGGTACTGCACCTTCTCTGCAACCTATTTTATCCAAGGATAGCCAGCAACTTCTAGCAAACACTCACCAAATTGTTGGGGAGAACACATTTTTCACAGAGATGCCAGGAGGTCGTCGACCGACCTAGGCCCGTGTAACTGAGGCCTTATGAAAACTGGTTCAACATTTTGCATGAAATTGCTTACACAATGAACTAATTCCGAGGTGTTTAAAGGGGACTGAGTTTTTAAGAGATGAAGAGCATGATACAATTGAAATAACATGTTGTGAGCCCTTGTTTATGCAGGGAAAAGCAGACTTTGGACAGTTGTACTTATTTGCACAGGGTGTGCCAAAGCACTTGAAAAGCACGAAAATTTGCATTTATTACGCACCAAGGTAACTAAACGAATGTTTAGGTTAAACAGGTACAGTACTTTTGAGAATTTTAGCTCAGATCTGAGAAGTGTACCAAGGCAGCAGAGAAAAACTGTAAATTCAGCACAACAGGGAATGACCTAAATGAAAGCAGAAGAAAGTTCCCCAGGCAGAAAGTGTAAGAGAACAGGAAACCTCCTTGGTGTTCGTCTCTTAAGTCCTGGGTATGCATCTGAATGACAAACCTGTGTGTCTGTCCCCCTTTTAAGAAATCCTTTACAAGTGGTGAGACACCAGGGCCAGGGCTGTGGAGGCTGTATATTTCTATTCATAATTGATGACCCGGACCCAGACAGACAGCACACTACACATGTAATATGGATTCGCTCTTGGTTTCAGATGCATGCCCTCGTCTGGACTTGACTCTAAGCCATCATTGTGTGTGGAGCTGGAATGGAGAGGGAATGGCATATGTGTATGGGAAGACTGTGTGACTACATGTGCAAGGGTGTTCGTGTGTGTGTGTGATATGGTTGTTACAGCCAAAAATATAATAGACCGACCTTGTGTTCACCAGCACAAGTTTGGCTCATGTTGTGACTGTTGATTCCAAGTTTGGCTTTCCAAATTTCTGTTTTTAGAACTATTTCTTTGACTTCCTCCCAGTTGCTTATTTCTTATCACACTTACTTTGGTTCCTGCGCACCTCTGAGACAAACAGAAGCTTAGAGGCTGTTACCTTTGTAGATTCCTGGGGACTAATTGATCAGGAATCCAAGTCCTGGTGTGTTTGCTTGGTCTCGCTTTACTGTTCCAGTTTCAGTGAAGGTTCACTTGTTAACATCTTGTTTTATTCAAATCCCTGCTGATTTTTTTTACACCCTGTGATCAGGTGATCGAAAATGTGTCTTCTCATATTATACTTCTACGGTGCGAAATTCATAAAGGAGATGATGATTAATGCTGGCAGTCGGTTTTGGCATATTTTGACATAATCTGACTAATTGACTAATCCATGTCTGACAACAGACATGGATCATATTAACTTTGTTACAGGCTAAAGCAGTGATTCCCAACCTTTCCATCTCTTTGATGGGTTTTAAAAAAAAGATTTTTCTGATTTAAAAGAGTTTTATTCCATATTAGCGTCCTATTTCAACCATTCAGTATGTTCAGTGACACTCTAGTTATTCACACATTTTGTATGTAATTCAGTCATGTATGTATTATCATTTTAACCTGTTCAGGTCTGGTAATTTATTTAACTAAATAATAATAGTTGTGCTCAAAAAACATTCACTGACACACAAAAATTGTGTGGAATTGTGTGTCATAGTACATTGTGCAGTAACACAACTCAGTTTGCTCAGTTTGCTGCCTGTAGTTGAATAATGAGCCCTTTCCTCCATCTGAACAAGCCCGTCACTCGTCCTTGCCTCCTGATTGATTCTGCGCTTTAATGGACTTGTGTGGTAGCCCGTGAGTCTCACCCTATCCTCTGGTCTCAGCTGAAGTTCACAGAGGCCAGAGTTCATACCCAGCGTCCCCATAGCAACATATGACATGTCACCCTCAAACAGAAACTCCCTCTCAATCCTCCTTAATGGATTTGACCTTTGAACTCTGCCCCCCACTGCCCCTCAAACTGACACATAGCCAAGTGTGAAGCCCTACTGGCTGTAGCCCGCAGCCATGTCCACCACATTTCCCTCCACATACCTGCCACGCAAGGGTTCGTGATTAACTCTGCTGTGGCATATGTCATCTAAGTGAACTGGCTCGCATGTGCCGTTAATGCCGTCACGGCTTAAAACAGGCGTGCGCGCTCAGTGATGACACAAAGTAAACGAGGACTTCATCTGTGCCTGTCATGGTCTGGCGCAGTCATCTGCTTTACCTGCAGTGCCTGACTCACTGCGACCTCACACAGGTCCCCTGTCATCATTATGCAGCTTCACCTCGCTGCAGCCAATCCCGTTCTCCAACCAGCCTCGCTTGCTGCATTATTTATGATCACTAATCAGGACCCCAGCACTGGTGTGCTAGCCACCTACCGGTAACATCACTTCCCTGACCCGACCCTGCCTGTTTCCCCACAGCATTAACGTGTGTTTACGCTAACGCCTGCTCATTAGGTCTAACTATGCTAGGCCGGGGCCAGCTGCCTGAGCTGCAGCTGTGGGGGTTGAGGGGGGTGGGGGGCTTTTTAACATGCTCTAACCAGCCCAAGCATCCCCCTAGTGGGGTAGTGAGAACAGCTACGTGCTAATCTCAAACAACAGGAAAAAGCAACATCGGTAGCTAGTACACAAAGAGGTGGTTTACTGGGAGACGTGGCCTGCGAGGACCTGCGATCAGGCTCCATTATTGTTGTAATTAGCGTGCCTCATGGAGCTCGGGCTCCCAAGCAGTGTGCCTCGACCTCCCCGCCTCTCAGTCTGTTTACAGCCAGCTAAGGCAACAAGGAAAGGGCAGGGGGCTGGCCACACGGCTCGATGCCTCTGTATCGCTCCAGCAGCAACACAGCTGTTTGCTCATTTGAAGCAAGACTCAGAGGGCTTTTCATTTCTCTGCTGTCCTACACAATGCAAATATTGTATTGCAGTATTGACGAAGAGAAGCCAAATACGCAAGGAGGGGCCGTTGGAGGTCAGATATAGGATTTCGATTTTTGATCAGTTTCACTGAAAGATTGCAGCAGTTAGCAAGTGTGCATCAGTAAATGACAGGATCAAGTCGATAACAACACTAAACATTCAAAGCCATCTGAAGGCGCGTGTGCCCACACCAAATCATGCATGACTATGTTATTCCGTGTCGGGTCTGAACCTTCTCTTCCTGACATTCGCATTTCACTTCAAACTTTCAGCAACTGCCTGAACCTCTCACATTTAATTCCAACCCTTTGGTCCTCCATCAGCAAGAGGCCACCCACCGGTGCGACACCCGTCCCCTGATCACCAATTAGCAAGGCCCGTCCCTTTCCCCTGTGCAAGTGCAGAGATGGAAGCGTGGAGAGGCAGAAAGGTAGAAAGGCGCTACAAGGGCAGTTTGAGGTGGAGGTCCCGTGAAGGACACGGCTCCCTGGGTGGCTGAGCGATGAGCACGGGACCGTGAAGGGCTGAGGCAGGTCTTTCCCACAGAATATCTGTCTTTCAGCGAGTGTTGCAGTGCTGGAGCTAATCAGACAGCTTCTTATAGAATAGTGCCACATTTTCCTCCATAAGGACTTGAACGGATGTCCGTTTTCACTGTAGATGTGTGATGATGTGTGTAGTAATTTTTTTTTTTTTTTTTGGCTGTGTCCATGTGGGACCAGCTGCTCTGACATAATTTCAGTGAAGATAAAGAACCATTTTGCGCGCGTGGACGGCGCCTTTCAAAGGCCTTCCCCAATGTTTCTCCTCGTTGTCTCACTTCATTCCCTCTCTTATTGTACCTGATAAGAGACCCTGTGTTGCAGTGTGGTAATGAAGCCTGTGTTAGAAGAGCAGCACCGCCGGGCATTCAGGCCCCACACACCTCAGAGAGGCAGAGAAGCATGTGCATATCGATCTTATATTGTTTCCTTGAACCCAACTGCCTTAGCGTGCTTTGTGCTCTCGCTGCACTGCATCGCAGCTCGCTGTACTCTGTGTTGTCATAAAGAGCAGCAAGTGAGGTGTTTATGTGTATGTGCGTTTATGTGTGTGAGCTCACGTATCTGTACTTGTGGCTTAATTAGAATTTATTAGAATTTACAGCGAAAATAAAAGATTCAAATTCCTCAGCCTGTTTAAAGGGATTTTATAATTTCATCTGTATATAATCATGTATTTTGATCATTTCAATATATTTTTTACTGTTACTTAATACTATTACTTTCTATTATTATTTTATACTTATTATTATTTTATACAGAAAAGATGTTTAATAAATGAAACGGAAGACGGATGGAAGTTTCACATATAACATATAAATCTAGTGTTAGTGTAGATGCAGCGTGTTTACACAGGGTCTAATCTGTTCATTCACAGACTCTGTGTGTTTATGTTTGTGTGTTCCTGATTTTTTTTTTTTTTGCATGACAACATTAAAAAGAATCTAAAGGGCTAAAGCGCCATCTGGTGGAAATGCAGCAATGTGTTCTCTCCTCATATGAGTGTCCATCTGCACACTGATGAGCCTTCATTACTACACAGACATGTAACTACAGGGATGTAGTGTCAAGTTTTAGGCTAAAACTTTTTTAAAAATTTGCTTTATCACTATCTAAAACTCACATCCAGGATTTTACCTTCACATTTCTTTTCTCCACATTTATTTAGTTTTTCCATAGGGATGTTTTTTTAGGCCAGAGATTATCGAATTTCTGTCTTATTTTATTTATTTTGGGGTTTTTTTAAGCACATTGCAAAAAGCAGAAAAGCAAGAGCTTTTTTTTCTTTAAATGCAGAACGTTGTAAATACTAGTTCATGTTCAAAAAATGCTGAGGAACACGTTTAAAATTTGGCCTCACACTAACAGCAAAATAACCAACTCCACTATTTAGCATTTGTGTGCATTTATTTCTAGATTCAAATCAGATCTAATTCAGTTCTAATGCACCTGCGGCATCCACTGAACGTGGCTCTAAATCTGAATTATCCTCAGAGTGCGTTGTGCGTTCTGCAGAGTAAATCTGTCATGTTCTGGCATCAAAACAAGCACCGAAGTTTATTTGTTTGCAAAATAGCCGGTGAAGCCCGTCCACGCTTTTCACTGCAGTTCTTTGTACACAAAAGACTTATTTGGAGTAATGCATGTAGAAAGGGCTGGCTGTTCTGTCCTCTCTAATTGGCGCTGTCAGGCATCCCTTCGCTGGCTTGTTTCACAGTCTGATCGGATAACCCAGTCCACAT